>CM049416.1:22780000-22782500 GCA_026929865.2 Hyperoplus lanceolatus
AATTTTCTTGGAAGGACAGCTGGTCAGTATCTCACAAAGAATTTAAAGTGGACAAACAATTTACTGACCAGTTCAAACAGGTTTAAAGGTCACCGTGAACCAATCAGAATCAACGATGTCACCTTGTTAAGAATCAATAAATGACTTTAATTGGTAGGGCGTCCCCCCCATGGGCCTCGGCCAGCAGCGGACCCGGGTTCGATTCCAGGTTCTCTGCATGTCACTCCCCTCTCTGCCCCATTTCAACTCTGTCTCTACACTGTCAATAAAGCATAAAAATGCCAAAAAAAATATCTTAAAAAAAATAAAAAATCTGGCTTTAAAGGTGGAGTCAGTGATTCTGGAGAACGCTTGTTGTCAAAATCACTTTTTCGCAAAATCAGTGAATATCTCCTCATGATCCGCTACCTGTCTGTACTGTGTGTGCGCTGAAAAAAAAACAGTGTTCAGGGCTGTACGCTTATTTTTTTAGGTGGTAGCACTGGTGCTAGCAAGCAAAAAAATTCAGTAGCACAACAATAAATTCAGTAGCAAAGTATGATCGAAAACCTGCATAACCTTAACCCATGCATTTCGCTCTAATTACCTTTGATCATGTTATCTTGGTCTCATTTGAGATTCTCAATTAATATTATATCCTAGTGTGTGCAGTAATAATTGTAGAAAAATGAATAGGGGTGAACTGATTGCAATTTAGACAAAAGAATCTAACCTGCCAATTGCAATTTTTTGCTGATTCAGAATTATTATTATAATGTCCTTCTGTTAATTAAAACCAAACTTTAAAACATTAAACATAGCCTATTAAATAAATAAGTATACATATTGGTACAATTTAGGATAAATTAAATAGGTTGTTGTGAATGTGTTGGGAGTAGCTTTTCAGTGGCTTATTTAAAACTTTGTTTAAACAGACTAGGCTACTGTTGACTGTTCGCTGCAGCTGAAGGAGTTGCCTTTCAAGCTAGAAAAAAACGCTAACTTCCTGTTCTTACCGGCTACAAAATAAAAGTCAACTCACGTTTGGCTAGTAACAGGCTTTTAATGTGAAGGCGCACAGGAAATGTTCTGTTTGTACACAAGTTAACTGCGGTAATGTGCCGTCTCCTTCCGGTAATTACCGTTGGTGAAGTTTTTATACCTAGGGCCTATCTGAGTAGTATTTTTTGCATAGGAAATTTCCTTTCCTATCGAGATGACTCGGAAGTACTCGGCAGAAAGGTGATCCGAATTCTCAAAATGCTTAAGAAGGGCATAGGAAAGGAGCCTCGATTCATCCTTTAACCCTCCTTTAGCATAGGTTATTCCGGACCAACCTATGCTAAAGGAAAGGAGATAGTGGTATCCCATAATCCTTTACGGCGGCAAGATTTAAAGCAACAGGCCACCGCTGGAGTTTACCGACTCTACACGAATACGAACGAGAGGTAAAACAGAAGAGAGGAGAGGAGAAGAGAGGAAGATTTAACTCGGCTAAAACAAAATACCCCCCCGCTCCCTAAAGATAATAAAGAACTCATAAAAGACCAACATCATAATAGTTATTTTCGTAGCACATAATTTACACCATGAGAAAATAAATTAGCAACTTCACATTTAATGGAGTTACTGGGGGCAGTTAATTCCAACGTCAACATAAGTGTAGCCTCTTTTTATTCCACGTGTGAATTGGGATTCAAGTGGCCTTAAATATTCCCCTTGGCCAAGTCCGATATAAGTGATTCTCTCGGTTGGCGACAACCTGATTAAAATCAATATGAAAAGAACGCATGGATCAAACCAGCGCTTGTTGTAGTCCATTTTCGGAGAATAGTGTAGTTTCACGCTAGTGACTCACGTCAGCAATACTCGCCGTCGCGCAATGACGTCGCGATCGGTTAGGAAAAGTGGAGTCGAATTCTTTTGAAACAGTGCTGTCTTTTCCTATGTTCGATAGGAAGCACCTTTCATCTCTCCTTAACCCCGATGACGTTTAGGGGTTAAGGTATAGGAAAGGAGGTTCATAGGTTAGGAGATTGGACTATTCGGATAGGCCCCTAGAATCGCTGCACGAGCACACATCTTTCACCAGCCAAAGTGGAGGGTGGACTCAATAACTTACTTGTCTAAGACTCATTTACCCGCAGTGTTAATGTAGAGCCCTCTAAGCAGTGTTGTGCAGCGCTCCTCTGTGTTTCAAAGACAGCCTCTCCTCATTATCAACCTGTCGCACGAGTGCGAATGGATTTGGATTCATCATCGCACGTGATCAATTTCAGTTTTGTGTGGACCCCAGGAAGAGTAGCTGATATTTCTGCATCAGCTAATGGGGATCTTAATAAAATCAAATCAAATCAGTAGCAAATGCGATCAAAACTGTCGCACTGCACAGCCCTGGTGTTACCGTAACACCTGGATTATGGCTCTGTAAGCGGGCATGCTGCGGTGGGCCCCTTTGTACCAGTTTACAGAGCCTAGGCTGTGTATTAACACTGGATTTCTATTTACAGTGAGTGCACCC
>CM049416.1:22800000-22805000 GCA_026929865.2 Hyperoplus lanceolatus
TATATCTGTGTGTGTGTGTGTGTGTGTGTGTGTGTTTCTGTTTCTGTGTGTGTGTGTGTGTGTGTGTTTTGTGTGTGTGTGTGTGTAGGCAGCGTGGAGAATAAGCTTATACACACACTCTCAAACCAAAACACACACATGTCGACGAGGCGTCCAATCGCATTAGAGAGCTGCCGTGGCTTGAAAGCCATATGCAAATGAACCTATACGCCTGTCATTTCACACACACACACACACTCTCTCTCTCTCTCTTTCTGCCTGTGTGAGTGAATGTGACTCGCCCATATGCCTGCTGTCAGCTTTGTAGTATGACTCTGAGCTCGTGGTGCGTTTAAAGCCCCTCAGGAACGTCTGAAAGGGGAAAGTGGGCGGAGTCGAGACTCATTTTGCGACTGTTTGAAAAGCCCCACTAACGTCCTACTCATACTAAAAGCCTCATACTAATGTCCTACTCATACTAAAAGCCCTACTAACATCCTACTCATACTAAAAGCCCTACTAACGTCCTATTCATACTAAAAGCCCTACTAACGTCCTACTCATACTAAAAGCCCTACTAACATCCTACTCATACTAAAAGCCCTACTAACGTCCTACTCATACTAAAAGCCCTACTAACGTCCTACTCATACTAAAAGCCCTACTAACGTCCTACTCATACTATAAGCCCTACTAACGCCCTACTCATACTAAAAGCCCTACTAACGTCCTACTCATACTAAAAGCCCTACTAACGTCCTACTCATACTAAAAGCCCTACTACCCCACTCATACTAAAAGCCCTACTAACGTCCTACTCATACTAAAAGCCCTACTAACGCCCTACTCATACTAAAAGCCCTACTAACGTCCTACTCATACTAAAAGCCCTACTAACGTCCTACTCATACTAAAAGCCCTACTAACGCCCTACTCATACTATAAGCCCTACTAACGTCCTACTCATACTAAAAGCCCTACTAACGCCCTACTCACACTAAAAGCCCTACTAACGCCCTACTCATACTAAAAGCCCTACTAACGTTCTACTCATACTAAAAGCCCTACTAACGTCCTACTCATAATAAAAGCCCTACTAACGTCCTACTCATACTATAAGCCCTACTAACGCCCTACTCATACTAAAAGCCCTACTAACGTCCTACTCATACTAAAAGCCCTACTAACGTCCTACTCATACTAAAAGCCCTACTAACGCCCTACTCATACTAAAAGCCCTACTAACGTCCTACTCATACTAAAAGCCCTACTAACGTCCTACTCATAATAAAAGCCCTACTAACGTCCTACTCATACTAAAAGCCCTACTAACACTAAAAGCCCTACTAACGCCCTACTCATACTAAAAGCCCTACTAACGCCCTACTCATACTAAAAGCCCTACTAACATCCTACTCATACTAATTTTGACGTCAATTTGAGTATGTTGTGGTTGTGTATATATGCAAGTTTGTGTAGGCGAGAAATGCCCGGATGAGTACTTACTTCCGGGAAGATTTTAGCCTCGTTTGAGAGTCCACTTGCTAAGACCTAAATTCGGCTTGCTGGGGACAGCATTTTTGCAGTTTGTATGCGCATCAATAGGCATACTTGTTGCACCTGGGTAACTCGAAGAGGCTTGTGGGATCAATAGGACTTTCCCACAACTGCCCCCAATGCATTTCTTTTCCATTGACACAGATTATTATTTTTTTTATTCTTTATTGCTCCTGTATACTTCAGTGTAAACGGTCCGACGAACCTGGTTAAGTGGACAGTATGTAGTATATACATGTTGAGTATGTAGGAGGGAGGACGTTAGTAGGGCTTTTAGTATGTAGTATATACATGTTGAGTATGTAGGAGGGAGGACGTTAGTAGGGCTTTTAGTATGTAGTATATACATGTTGAGTATGTAGGAGGGAGGACGTTAGTAGGGCTTTTAGTATGTAGTATATACTTGTTGAGTATGTAGGAGGGAGGACGTTAGTAGGGCTTTTAGTATGTAGTATATACATGTTGAGTATGTAGGACAGACCAAAGCTAATCTAATTTCAACCACACTGAGGAAGAAATCTTTTGATGTTCCCAGATTTTATTTTTTTTATATATAATTTTTTTAGGGGGCCATTTTAAAATAATGTGTGTTTGTGTGTGTGTGTGTGTGTGTGTGTGTGTGTGTGTGTGTGTGTGTGTGTGTGTGTGTGTGTGTGTGGTGTGTGTGTGTGTGTGTGTGTGTGTGTGTGTGCGGAGGCGGCCGTAATGTCCTTGAATCTTTCAAAGGTTTGGTCTTTGGTTTTGCTGCTGCTGCTGCTGCTGCTGGCCACATGTCATATGTGCATTTTCATTTTTACATTTTTAAAACATATTCTAGTCCAAAGGTTTTTACAGAACAGATCTTGGAAACAGCAATGTTGTCATTTTCCAAATCAAAAAATACTATGTACAGGTTTTTAAAAATGCATTTCTGGCTTATTCTTAGCAACAAAATGTCTCATAAATCAGACAGTGAACAACACATGAACAAATCCTTCTGTAATAACCTTCAGAATACTGTCTGTCTGTCTGTCTGTCTGTCTATGTGTGTGTGCGCGTGAGGGAGCGAGAGTAGAGGTAGGCGATTCATAACAATATAAACTTGGTTTATAAATCAAATACAATACTATGTACAGGTCTTTAAATGTCTTTTCAACATGTTTTTAAGAACAAAATGTCTCATAAATCAGACAGTGAACAACATATGAACAAATCCTTCTGTAATAACCTTCAGAATAGTGCTGAGAATGATCATGGAAAGTTTAGTTGATGTAAGTGCTTCAGAAATCCCTTAATTTCACTTGTAAAGTCTGAACACGAACTCAAGGCCGTAGAACAAACAAACTGTGTGTGAAAACATATTCACAGGAATATGAGATCACAAGCTGCTGACGGGCGTGTGTGTGTGTGTGTGTGTGTGTGTGTGTGTGTGTGTGTGTTTGTTTGTGTGTGTGTGTGTTTGTGTGTCCTGCCATGGGACTGTTAACTATCAGATGTATGTTCACAGATTATTTGGTAACTGTAGATTTAGGCAACAGTAATTCATTTGTTTTTGGAAATAGTCAAAACTACAAAGGCATATTTTTTATATATAGTGGGCGTCCTGGGGAAATAGTGAAATTGAGTCATCATAAGTATGTTTTAATTTGTCTATATAAGTGTAAAAAGAAGTTTTTTCTATGAGCTTAGAATGAGTGTTTTATATCTACATAGGAGCGGGGCGCTGAGGCCGCCATGTTGCACCGCCGTGTTTCTACAGTAGCACAGAACGGACAAACTTAACGGCCTTACGCGTTTTTATATATAGTGGGCGTCCTGGGGGAAATGCACCTGTTGGAAGACCAAGAAGAAGAAGAAGAAGTACTATAGAATAAATAACTAAAGACATCAGTGTTACTACTCATGCATGAAAATAGCTACTTTATATAATCTATTCCAACCCACTCACCTGTTCACACACACACACACACACACACACACACACACACACACACACACACACACACACACACACACACACACACACACACACACACACACACACACACACACACACACTCACACACACATAGTAAACCTTTGAACCCTGAAACTGAGAGAGACGCTTTGAATGACAGCTGGACAGTCAGGAAACTATGTTCGATGTGTGTGTGTGTGTGGGTGTGTGTGTGAGGTAACTATGTGTGATGTGTGTGTGTGTGTGTGTGTGTGTGTGTGTGTGTGTGTTTGTATGTGTGTGTGTGTGTTGACCTGTCACCTCTGTCATGCTCCGACAGCTACAGTTTCCCACGATGCCTTGCTGTCTCCTGACGGAATGTTCAAAAATGCTGATGGAAAACTCACACACACACACACACACACACAAACACACACACACACTCACTCACTCACTCACTCACTCACTCACACACTCACTCTCACTCACTCACACACACACACACCCACACACACACACACACACACACACACACACACACACACACACACACACACACACACACACACACACACACACACACAACATCAGAGCTAACTCAACTGAGGGATCAGGTATTTAATTGATACCTTGCCAGAAAATAGTCGGTTTGAAATCAGAATCTGTTTTTGATATTGAAGATCTTGGCAAGAATTGTTTGTTTTTAGCCCGATACTAATTGTGTCTTTGATTATGTTTGGGATGAAAACACACAGTGTATGTGTGTGTGTGTGTGTGTGTGTGTGTGCGTGATTATAATATTTAGTTCCAAGTCTGCTCTCTCTTGACGAAGTGTTTTCTCTTGTCTTTCGCCAACACACACACACACACACAGAGCTGCCAACCGAGCCCTGGATCTGGAACATGAATGGATGGATTGGGAAAGGGAAGAAGGACACTCACACAATGCTTGATAGTAAAGCTTAGATTAGCCCACATAGTAGCTATCCAGCAACGTCCTGCAGAAATACACAGACACATTTAAACTGTTCTTTTGAGCATACAGTGGTGTGTGAAAGAGTCCAATAATCCAACAGTGTAAATGGACTTGTATAGCGCTATATCTCCGTTTATCACAGACTCAAAGCGCTTTACATTGTTTTTGTACACATTCACCCAGTCATACACCGATAGCAGCAGCTACCACGCAGGGTAGGCTTAGCACTAGGGTGCTAAGCTAACTAAGCTAACTATCGGGAGCAATTCGGGGTTCAGTGTCTTGCCCAGGGACACTTCGACATGTGGCGGGGAGACGGGGGATCGAACCTCCGACCCTGCACTCCAGAGGCGAACTCCCTGCCCACTTCGCCACTGCCGCCCCAAGCTGTCGTTCCCCATTACAACTATGTCTCTCCAAACTGTCTAATAGAAAAAGAAAGCGATATAGTCCTTTAATGGGCAGAGTGAGTCACCTATCTGACTGTGTCTTAAAGGCCTACTTCACCGCAGTGGGAATATGAAGGTGTATTGAATTCTGAGATCCTATGTAGTATAAATGTGTAGTACAAGT
>CM049416.1:22830000-22832500 GCA_026929865.2 Hyperoplus lanceolatus
TGTGTGTGTGTGTGTGTGTGTGTATTTGAGCTTGATTGTGTGTGTGTGTGTGTGTGTGTGTGTGTGTGTGTGTGTGTGTGTGTGTATTTGAGCTTGAGTGTGTGTGTGTGTGTGTGTATTTGAGCTTGATTGTGTGTGTGTGTGTGTATTTGAGCTTGATTGTGTGTGTGTGTGTATTTGAGCTTGATTGTGTGTGTGTGTGTGTGTGTGTGTGTGTATTTGAGCTTGATTGTGTGTGTGTGTGTGTTTAAGTATTTTCACAGTCTCCTTGTCTTTTAGCCTGTGGAACAATCGGTTGAGCACAGCATAGATCTAGAGCAGATTAGAATCAACTTAAAACATTTATTAAATTGAAGCGAAATAAATGACCTCAAAATAGACTCTACTGTAGATATAACACGCCATACAGAACTGATTCTGTTAAAGTCTCTATGAGGAACTTTTAAATATTTCCGAAACAGTCTCATTTTTCCTCTGATGATCATAAATTACATGTAACAGCAAACGAGACCATCAGTGCAAAGAATGCTATTTTTATATAGTTTTTCTTAATGCCTTTGTCATGGGTATACGCTCACCCAGGAACAACAGCTGGCGTAGTAAAAACACTACTGCTTTTGTCCAAAGGGGGGCGCTAGAATTAACACAAACTGAAAGTTCCTCGGAGCACCTTTAATCCGATCTCATAGTTCTCGGTTTGGCTCCAACTCTGTGTGATGACATCAGAGGGTTTCCCACCAACGGACTGCTGTGATTGGTCCAGGCTTAGAATGTCCACTGTAGATTCTCCTCAGGGATTGGTTGGGATGCTGAGCAGAAATTAAGTTATTCATGAGAACAGGCTGACTAAATAGAGCTTTATAGACCTACTTCACCAGTGGGAATGTGAAGGTGTATTGAACTCTGAGATCCTGTGTAGTATAAATGTGCAAAACATTTTAGAAATCGGTTCATCCTAGCCTGAGAAAAGGCAGAAAGATGGTCTCACTGTCTAACCCTACATTTTCCCATGTGTGACATCACACTATATGGATATATGGGTTCTATATGGGTGAAGTATTCCTTTAAGAATCCAGACAAGACAGTTAAAGGTTTAGTCAGTGATTCTGGAGAACGCTTGTTGTCAAAATCACTTTTTAGTCAAAATCAGTGAATATCTCCTCATGATCCACTACCTGTCTGTATGTGTATGTGTGTGTGTGTGTGTGTGTGTGTGTGTGTGTGTGTGTGTGTGTGTGTGTGTGTGTGTGTGTGTGCGTGTGCGTGCGCTGAAAATAACAATCCAGTGTTCATACACAGCCTAGGCTCTGTAAACGAGCGTGTTGCATATCAGAGTAATACGTGCAATATTTAGTTAATTTAATTTTGATTTATTTTCAGATGAAGGGCCGTACACCAAACACTCTGGAGGGTCTCGACCTCCGGACGGAGCGCTGGCAATCAGGAGGCAGAGTATACCAGGTAACACACACACACACACACACACACACACACACACACACACACACACACACACACACACACACACACACACACACACACACACATACTGACACACACACACACTTTTAGATACACGAACACAATCTCACACGCTATTTATTTCTAAAAAGTCCTAAATTAGATTTGGAGATTGCTGTCGGGACCTTATTGAGGAAACAAGATATTCCCAAATATTGGATTGAAATTTGTCCTGGAAACGATCCTAAAATGCCCCAAAACATATTTCACAGTTGCAAAAAAAAAACCATCCCGGGTCGTTGTCTGCATGTCATTCCCCTCTCTGTCTGTCTGTCTGTCTGTCTGTCTGTCTGTCTGTCTGTCTGTCTGTCTGTCTGTCTGTCTGTCTGTCTGTCTGTCCTCTTCACAGCAGACCCGGGTTAGAATCCAGCCCGGGTCGTTCTCTGCATGTCATTCCCCTCTCTGACCCATTTCATCTCTGTCTCTACAACACTGTCTAAAAAAAAAAGTTAGGGTTGCGTTCCGAATCGCATACTTTCTACTATATAGTATGTAGAAAAAAGATTTAGGATGTCCCGATTCTTGTGGCCAGATTTAGGATGGTTAGAAGTACCCGGATGTCCTACTTCATGCGGCCAAGATTGTTAGTGTTGAAAACTGCATCCTATTTGGGCGATTCTGATCCACAATCCAGTGCGCACGTGAAGTGACGTCACATCGACGAAGCCTCCATATGAAAACCAACAGGGATGCGATGGATATAAAAGCAAGAGGCAAGATCAAGGCGCAATGTTATGATGAAATAAGAGAGTAAAGTATGTCCCAATAGTATGCCTACTGCATCCTAACTAGATTCTTTTTATCGTCAGATGTAGTATGTAGAATAGAAAAAGAAAGAGTATGAGATTCGGAACGCACCCCATAACATGAATGTCTACCCTTGCGTCACAGTCTAGTTAACTTTAATATTCCCTGATTCCTCTCCATGGAGACCAGTAAAGATAAGAAGTCTAAATATAGAAGCGACACACACACAAAC
>CM049416.1:22837500-22840000 GCA_026929865.2 Hyperoplus lanceolatus
CTCCCCCTCTCTCTCCCCCTCTCTCTCCCCCCTCCCTCCCTCCCTCCCCCTCCCCCCTCTCTCTCCCCCCTCTCCCCCTCTCTCCTCCCCCTCTCTCCCCCTCTCCCTCCCCCCCCCCTCTCTCCCCCCCTCTCCCTCTCTCTCTCTCCCTCCCCCCCTCCCTTACTCTCCCTCTCTCTCCCTCTTTCTCCCTCCTCCCTCTCCCCCCCTCTCTCCCCCCCTCTCTCCCCTCTCTCTCTCTACAGAGAAGGGACGGTAAAACCGGGCGACCGCTTGCTGAGTATTGATGGTATCCGTCTCCACGGCAGCAGCCTGTCGGAGGCCATGAGCATTCTGAAACAATGTGGACAAGAAGTCACTCTGCTCATTGAGTACGACGTGTCAGTCATGGGTGAGTGTGTGTGCGTGTGTGTGTGTGTGTGTGTGTGTGTGTGTGCGTGTGTGCGTGCGTGCGTGTGTGTGTGTGTGTGTGTGTGCGTGCGCGTGTGCGTGCGTGTGTGTGTGTGTGTGTGTGTGTGTGCTACTATGGACCCCCATATGAATAGATACAGTATATGCCCTGCGTTCCAATCCCCATACTTTCTACTATATAGTATGGTAGAAAAAGATTTAGGATGTCCTGATTCTTGTGGCCAGATTTAGGATGGTTAGAAGTACCCGGATGTCCTACTTCATGTGGCCAAGATTGTTAGTGTTGAAAAGTGCATCCTATTTGGGGCGATTCTGACCCACAATCCAGTGCGCACGTGAAGTGACGTAACATCGACGAAGCCTCATATAGAATAGAAAAAAGAAAGAGTATGCGATTCGGAACGCAACCTTTGAGTGTTGAAAAGAGCATCCTATTTAGGCGATTCTGACCCACAATCCAGTGCGCACCTGAAGTGACGTCACATCAACCGAGGCAAGATCAAGGCGCAATGTTATGATGAAATAAATAAGTAAAAGTATGTCCCAATTGTAGCATACTGCATCCTCACTAGATTATTTCTATCATCAGATGTAGTATGTAGAATAGAAAAAAGAAAGAGTATGCGATTTGGAATGCAGGGTTTGTCTAAAGGCCATTTTCTGTCACCATGTGTTGGACAATAAAGTTTTCTGAATTTGAATCAAACTGTTTCTCTGTCACAGACTCCGTTGCCTCGGCGTCGGGCCCGTTGCTAGTGGAGGTTGCCAAGGCGACGGGCTCCAGTCTGGGCGTGGCTCTGTCCACGTCTCTGTTCTGCAACAAGCAGGTCATCATTATAGACAAGGTCAAGCAGGCCAGCATCGCAGACAGGTAGGCTAACACGCAGACAGGTAGGCTAACACACAGACAGGTAGGCTAACACACAGACAGGTAGGCTAACACACAGACAGGCAGGCTAGCACACAGACAGGTAGGCTAACACACAGACAGGTAGGCAACACACAGACAGACAGGTAGGCTAACACAGGGCAGACAGGTAGGCTAACACACAGACAGGTAGGCCAGCACACGCAGACAGGTAGGCTCCCAGCTAGCACACAGACAGGTAGGCTAACACACAGACAGGTAGGCTAACACACAGACAGGTAGGCTAACACACAGACAGGTAGGCCAGCATCGCAGACAGGTAGGCTAACACACAGACAGGTAGGCTAACACACAGACAGGTAGGCTAACACACAGACAGGTAGGCTAACACACAGACAGGTAGGCCAGCATCGCAGACAGGTAGGCTAACACACAGACAGGTAGGCTAACACACAGACAGGTAGGCTAACACACAGACAGGTAGGCTAACACACAGACAGGTAGGCTAGCACACAGACAGGTAGGCTAACACACAGACAGGTAGGCTAACACACAGACAGGTAGGCTAGCACACAGACAGGTAGGCTAACACACAGACAGGTAGCACACGCAGACAGGTAGGCTAACACACGGACAGGTAGGCTAACACACAGACAGGTAGGCTAACACACAGACAGGTAGGCTAACACACAGACAGGTAGGCTAGCACACAGACAGGTAGGCTAACACACAGACAGGTAGGCTAACACACAGACAGGTAGGCTAACACACAGACAGGTAGGCTAACACACAGACAGGTAGGCTAACACACAGACAGGTAGGCTAACACACAGACAGGTAGGCCAGCATCGCAGACAGGTAGGCTAACACACAGACAGGTAGGCTAACACACAGACAGGTAGGCTAACACACAGACAGGTAGGCTAGCACACAGACAGGTAGGCTAACACACAGACAGGTAGGCTAACACACAGACAGGTAGGCTAACACACAGACAGGTAGGCTAACACACAGACAGGTAGGCCAGCATCGCAGACAGGTAGGCTAACACACAGACAGGTAGGCTAACACACAGACAGGCAGGCCAGCATCGCAGACAGGTAGGCTAACACACAGACAGGTAGGCTAACACACAGACAGGTAGGCTAGCACACAGACAGGTAGTAGGCTAACACACAGACAGGTAGGCTCAACACACAGGACAGGTAGGCTAACACACAG
>CM049416.1:22845000-22847500 GCA_026929865.2 Hyperoplus lanceolatus
AACCCTCTCTCTCTCTGTTTGTCAGTGTCCCTGGAATAGACAGACAGACAGACAGACAGACAGACAGACAGACAGACAGACAGACAGACAGACAGGAGCAGACAGACAGACAAACGCGCAGACAGAGACAGACAGACAGACAGACAGGCGGCAGGCAGCAGACAGACAGACAGACAGGCAGGCAGACAGAAAGACAGACAGACAGACAGACAGACAGACAGGCAGGCAGACAGAAAGACAGACAGACAGACATTATTAACCCCCTGTCTCTCTCTCTCTCTCTCTCAGTCTCCAGTACAGTGGGTCAGACAGACAGACAGACAGACAGACAGACAGTATTAACCCCCTGTCTCTCTCTCAGTCTCCCTAGCCTCCAGTACAGTGGGTCAGACAGACAGATAGGCAGACAGACAGACAGACAGACAGACACAGACAGACAGTATTAACCCCATGTCTCTCTCTCAGTCTCCCTAGCCTCCAGTACAGTGGGTCAGACAGACAGACAGACAGACAGACAGACAGACAGACAGACAGACAGACAGACAGACAGACAGTATTAACCCCCTGTCTCTCTCTCAGTCTCCCTAGCCTCCAGTACAGTGGGCCTGGCGGGTCAAGTCGTTCACACAGAGACCACGGAGGTATTGTTGCTAGGCGACGGCATCATGGGCTTCGGGCTGCAGCTGCAGGGCGGAGTGTTCGCCACGGAAACGCTGTCGTCACCTCCTCTCATCGCTTACATCGACCCAGACAGCCCCGCAGAGAGGTACACACACACTCACACACACACACACACACACACACACACACACACACACACACACACACACACACACACACACACACACACAGCCCCGCAGAGAGGTACACACACACACACACACACACACACACACACACACACACACACACACACACACACACACACACACACACACACACAGCCCCGCAGAGAGGTACACACACACACACAGCCCCGCAGCACACACACACACACACACACACACACACACACAGCCCCGCAGAGAGGCAGACACACACACACACACACAGCCCCGCAGAGAGGTACACACACACACACAGCCCCGCAGAGAGGCAGACACACACACACACAGCCCCGCAGAGAGGTACACACACACACACAGCCCCGCAGAGAGGCAGACACACACACACACAGCCCCGCAGAGAGGCGACACACACACACACAGCCCCGCAGAGAGGCAGACACACACACACACACACACAGCCCCGCCGAGAGGCAGACACACACACACACACACACCAGCCCCGCAGAGAGACACACACACACACACACAGCCCCGCAGAGAGGCAGACACACACACTGTAACACTGATGGTCTCGTTTGCTTGTTACATATAATTTATGATCATCAGAGGAAACATTTTAATGTTTCAGAAATATTGATATAAGTTCCTTGTAGCAATGAAATAATCATACATATTCCCGTGTGTGTGTGTGTGTGTGTGTGTGTGTGTGTGTGTGTGTGTGTGTGTGTGTGTGTGTGTGTGTGTGTGTGTGTGTGTGTGTTACAGGTGTGGCATCCTGCAGATAGGAGACCGTATTCTCTCCATTAACGGCGTCCCGACTGAAGACTCCACTCTGGAGGAAACCAACCAGCTGCTCAGGGACTCCTCCATCACCGCGCAACTCACTCTGGAGATAGAGTTTGATGTGGCTGGTATGTCTGTCTGTCTGTCTGTCTGTCTGTCCGTCTCTCTTCTGTCTGTCTGTTTGTCTGTCTGTCTGTCTGTCTGTCTGTCTGTCTGTCTGTCTGTCTGTCTGTCTGTCTATCTGTCTCCCTCTCCCTGTCTGTCTCTCCCTCTCTCTCTCCCTCTCACTCTGGAGATAGAGTTTGATGTGGCTGGTATGTCTGTCTGTCTCTCTCTCTCCCAGTCTGTCTGTCTGTCTCTCCCTCTCCCAGTCTGTCTTTCTCTCCCTCTCTCTCGCCCTCTCACTCTGGAGATAGAATTTGATGTGGCTGGTATGTCTGTCTGTCTGTCTGTCCGTCTCTCTCTCTCTCTCTGTCTGTTTGTCTGTCTTTCTCTCTCTCTCTCTCTCTCTGTTTGTCTGTCTCTGTCTCTCCCCCTGTCTGTCTGTCTGTCTGTCTCTCTCTCTCCCCCTGTCTCTCTCTCTCTCTCTCTCTCTCTCTCCATTTGACGTGGCTGGTACGATATACTACTGTCTATTAAAGTTGCAGTCAGTTACATAGTGCACCTTTAAATAGTCGTCAGTCACTTGTTTTCTGACGTTTTAAAGCTGATAAATGTGAAATTAATGGCAACCAAAGGATGCGACTTACTGCACATGAATATATCGAGTATTAAAGGTGCAGTCAGTGATTCTGGAGAACGCTTGTTGTCAAAATCACTTTTCTGTCAAAATCAGTGAATATCTCCTCATGATCTGCTACCTGTCTGTACTGTGTGTGTGTGTGTGTGTGTGTGTGTGTGTGTGTGTGTGTGTGTGTGTGTGTGTGTGT
>CM049416.1:22855000-22860000 GCA_026929865.2 Hyperoplus lanceolatus
GGAAGGAATGTAACCAATCACAACGGAGTGGGGTTTGCAGGAGGGGGGGGGCGGAGAAGCACAAAGCCAAGTGTGGAGCAGACTGCTGTGCTCGTTCAGATGAGAGGAAGAGTGTCCCGAAAATCTACATGGTTTTTTGTGATGTGATTCGTGTCAGGTTGCTCTATAGCAGTTTTTAACAAGAAATTAAGACCAGAAAAGTAGTATAATAGGAGATCTTTAATGCCTTTGTCATGGGTATACGCTCACCCAGGAACAACAGCTGGCGTGGTAAAAACACTACTGCTTTTGTCCAAAGGGGGGCGCTAGAATGAACACACACTGAAAGTTCCTCTGAGCACCTTTAACGGTAATGTGTCAGTACTGTAACAGTGTTTAAGTTGCCATCTTGTTAGAATTCTCGACAAATTGGCACCTTTCTAAAATACCTAGTTTTCTAACTTATACTTTCCTACATGACATTAGCGTTTTGTTGCGTTGGCGTTCCCTATCCAAACCAGTGGGAGTTGCTAGCCGCGAGCTAACAGCGATAGTAACAATCAGTGTGTCTCTGTCCTTAGCGCCTGTAATCAGCCCAGCGGTCTAATAACTGACAGCAGGTACCAACAACATTCGCCTTCTACCCTTTAAAGGTGCAGTCAGTGATTCTGGAGAACGCTTGTTGTTAAAATCACTGTTTTTCGTCAAAATCAGTGAATATCTCCTCATGAGGGCGGCAGTGGCGAAGTGGGTAGGGAGTTTGCCTCTGGAGTGCAGGGTCGGAGGTTCGATTCCCCGCCTACCCACATGTCGAAGTGTCCCTGGGCAAGACACTGAACCCCAAATTGCTCCCGATGGTTCAGACAGCGCCTTGTATGGCAGCTACTGCCATCGGTGTTTGAGTGTATGTATAAAATGTGTATTGTGAAGCGCCTTGTGACCCTGGTCTGTGAAGGGCGCTATATAAATAAAGCTTACTTACTTACTTACTAAGCTTACTTACTTATGATCTGCTACCTGTCTGTACTGTGTGTGTGCTGGAAAGAAATCCAGTGTTAATACTCTAGCCTAGGCTCTGTAAACTGGTATGAAAAACAAAGCGGACCCACCATAGCTAGCAGCATGCCAATATACAGAGCCTAGGCTGTGTATTAACACTGGGTTAATTTCAGCTCACACACAGTACAGACAGGTAGCGGATCATGAGGAGATATTCACTGATTTTGACTAAAAAGTGATTTTGACAACAAGCGTTCTCCAGAATCACTGACTGCACCTTTAACCCCTTCACACCCGGTCTGACCTTTGACCTTTGACCCCGTTTGTCTCTCTGACACACAACTGGTTATAATGTCCCTGCACACGTCTTTATCCAGCACGACCTGTTATTCACCTCTGCCTTTTCCTCTGTGCCTGTGTGTGTGTGTGTGTGTGTGTGTGCGTGCGTGTGTGTGCGCGTGTGTGTGTGTGTGTGTGTGTGTGTGTGTGTGTGTGTGTCGGAGAGGCTGTGTGTATGTGTGTGTGAAAGATAGAGACTGTTTGTATGTGTGTGTGAGAGAGAAAGAGTGTGTTTGTGTGTGGGTGTGTGAGAGATAAAGAGAGAGAGAGCGAGACTGTGTGTGACAGAGAGAGAGACTGTGTGTGACAGAGAGAGAGAGAGAGAGAGAGAGAGACTGTGTGGAGAGAGAGAGAGAGAGAGAGAGAGAGACTGTGTGGGAGAGAGAGAGAGAGAGAGACTGTGTGGGAGAGAGAGAGCGAGAGAAAGAGAGCGAGACTGTGTGTGACAGAGAGAGAGAGAGAGAGAGAGAGAGAGAGAGAGAGAGAGACTGTGTGTGTGTGAGAGAGAGACTGTGTGGGAGAGAGAGAGAGAGACACTGTGTGACAGAGAGAGAGAGAGACTGTGTGTGAGAGAGAGAGAGAGACACTGTGTGTTACAGAGAGAGAGAGAGAGACTGTGTGTGGGAGAGAGAGAGAGCGAGACTGTGTGTGTGTGAGAGAGAGAGAGAGAGAGAGAGAGACTGTGTGGGAGAGAGAGAGAGAGAGAGACTGTGGGAGAGAGAGAGAGAGAGAGACTGTGTAGAGAGAGAGAGAGAGAGACTGTGTGTGAGAGAGAGAGAGAGAGACTGTGTGGGAGAGAGAGAGAGAGACTGTGTGTGAGAGAGAGAGAGAGAGACTGTGTGGGAGAGAGAGAGAGAGACTGTGTGAGAGAGAGAGAGAGAGAGAGAGACTGTGTGTGGGAGAGAGAGAGAGAGAGACTGTGTGTGGGAGAGAGAGAGAGAGAGAGAGTGTGTGAGAGAGAGAGAGAGAGAGAGAGAGAGAGAGAGAGACTGTGAGAGAGAGAGAGAGAGAGAGAGACTGTGTGAGAGAGAGAGAGAGAGAGACTGTGTGTGGGAGAGAGAGAGAGAGAGACTGTGTGTGAGAGAGAGAGAGACTGTGTGAGAGAGAGAGAGCGAGAGAGAGAGACTGTGTGTGAGAGAGAGAGAGAGAGACTGTGTGTGAGAGAGAGAGAGAGAGATTGTGTGAGAGAGAGAGAGAGAGAGAGCGTTTTAACCCTTTCCTCTCTCTCTAGATTCTCAGTGGGTCACGACGGCACCGACCCGGAGCAGGAGGAGAACTTCTGGTCTCAGGCTCTGGAAGATCTAGAGACATGTGGACAGAGCGGAATCCTGAGGGAACTAGAGGTGTGTGTGTGTGTGTGTGTGTGTGTGTGTGTGTGTGTGTGTGAGTGCGTGAGTGAGTGCGTGAGTGAGTAAGTGTGTGTGTGTGTGTGTGCGTGTGTGAGTGAGTGAGTGAGTAAAGTATTTATTTATAGTAGAATTAAGATAAGAAATAAAAATAAAATCTCTTCAAGAACTACGTAGCATTAGCATTAGCATTAGCGCGGACACTGGTAGCAACACCTTCAAGATAATGTCGCTACTATTGATGCACAATCTTCATCAAACATGAACCAATTCACTTTGAGGAAAGATGAGTTAACCCATTGATGACGGCTGCTGCGCGATGCCACATTGCCTCTCCTGCCTGATGCTGCATCGTGCAGCGTTGTTACTTTATCTAATGTTCATGGCATGCGCAGCATAGAATGCACTGTCATTGGTTCAGATACACATGAGGTGGGTTTTGTTGATTTTTTTTAGACCACGTGATCACCCAAAAGTTGTGTGGTTTGGTGAAAATCATCAATCAAAAAAATAAAAAATAAAAAATAAAACAAAATAATAAAAAAAAATAAGCCGGCTGTGTCAGCGGTAGTGTATTACAGAACAGTTAGTGGCATTTGGTGCGCAGAATCAAGGTCCACTATAGGCTACTGACGAAAATCACACTAAATATTTTATATTATTTATTCTTTTTTTTCTCCCCCATCTAATTTTGACGATTTTTAGAAATATTTGTTGGTTTGTAAGCGCTAAGGGAGCATGTTTAAATAAAACCTGTGAACCTTAACTTTTAAATGTATTTTATTTCATGTTTCTATGTGCTACACAGGCTTAGATATTAAGGTTTTGGTAGACTTGACAATTCGTACTATTTTTTCAGAAAACCCTCAGGCATTAAGGACATGCATCCTAGATTGCCATAGTCATCAATGGGTTAAAACAACCAACACAGCCTAAAACACAGCAATTATAATGACAAAACAAAATCTACTTTCAAAATCACTATACATTTTCTCAGCACAGCTAGCTATAGCTTTACAGGAGGCGTAAACCAAGCAACGACCTCAGCGATTTTTACCAGCATCCGATAAGGAAGTGACCACAACTGTAGTAACCAGAAAGTGCCACTAGGGGGGTGGAAGCAGAAGACAGCCATCTCTCATTGACTCACTTGTTAGACAGGCCGTTTTCAAAGTCTTATTAAACCTATTTACAGCCTGGTCCACAAAACCATTTTAGTCTGTATGTTTAGGTCATATCTCCATGACAACACTGAGGGGGGTGAATTTTTTCGGACCACGCTAGTTTTTATTTTATCGGAGGTTAAAATGTATTGGCGCGATCTCTTGAGTGACAGCTCTCCGCCCGTTGTCCCTCACTTTGTCTCGGAGGTATACGTCAGCTATCTCCCTACCCCCTCACAAAATGGCGACGCGCACAAACCAGGATTATTGGATGCCGTGTGAATAACTGAGGTCAGCCCGGATGCTACGTCCATATTATTTACTATCTATGGTGTAAACACACAAAGTACATTTATTTTAGCTGAAAATAGCAATAACTCCTTTTCTTCCAGGGGTGTGAAAAGGATCCTCCCTCCCTCACTCTGGTACCCTCCTCCCTCTCTCATACTAACTCCCTCACTCTGGTACCCTCCTCCCTCTCTCATACTAACTCCCTCACTCTGGTACCCTCCTCCCTCTCTCATACTAACTCCCTCACTCTGGTACCCTCCTCCCTCTCTCATACTAACTCCCTCACTCTGGTACCCTCCTCCCTCTCTCATACTAACTCCCTCACTCTGGTACCCTCCTCCCTCTCTCATACTAACTCCCTCACTCTGGTACCCTCCTCCCTCTCTCATACTAACTCCTCTCTCTCACTGGACTTAATAGCGTTTTGAAGCATTTGACATTTTAGCTGTTATTTTCTTAAAGAATGTAACTCTAACTGCACCCCAGCACAGCAGCAAGCTACAGCCCATTGTGACATCACTAGCTTCTAAACCAATCACGTGGCTGCGTTATGTTGCGCCAACGAACGGGCATGGCAGTGTGAGCAATGCATGCTGGGAGAGCTTGTCCAAGGCCTGATAATGTCGGTTTGTTTATTGCCAATCTGTGACGTCATGCATGCAGCGTGCTTGATTGTGATTGGCTCATAGGTGGGCATCTATTGAGTGATGTCACAAGACTCAGAGTGATATAGACTCTAAACACTATTGTCAAAGAAGAGTGCAAGAGTGTTGATAAATTACTACAGATTATATGAATATTATAATGCTGCTCATTTGAATAAATAATTCTGCTATTAGAAACAACGCAGTAGACACACACACACACACACACACACACACAC
>CM049416.1:22865000-22877500 GCA_026929865.2 Hyperoplus lanceolatus
ACACACACCCTCTGACACTGGTGCAGGAGCTCAGAAAAATCCCAAGAAGAGCCCAAGAAATGTTTCAGTTGTTGATTCTACTGCCAAGAAAAAAACCTGGACGTACAGCAGAAGGTATAAAATCCATGCGCCATCACTGAAGGCTTTACCTCATGTAGATGCACCGACAGTGCTGTAGTTATTACTCAGAATTCCTCATGGGGGGGGCGACAGAAATTACGCACTGTAGCTTTAAATTCCTGAATTTCACGTGAGTAACACAGCGCAAATATTCACGCTTGGTGTGAACGGTCCACTGGTCTTAAAGGAAAAGTTCAACATGTATGTGTGTGTTTTTGATATAGAAATGGGCAACAGGTTAGCTTAGCTCTTCCACGTTAGCTTAGCTCAAACACTGGTAGTCAATGGGAGCATTAGCCTTCACTCTGCTCACAGTGAAAAGATAAAACTTAAGATACAACAGCACTAAACGAAACGCTCTTGTTTATTTATCACACACACATACACACACACACACACACACACACACACACACGCACACGCACGCACGCACACACACACACACACACACACCACACACCACGCAGCACACACACACACACACACACCCACACACACACACACACACACCACACACACACACACACACACACACACACCACCCCACGCACACACACACACCCACACACCCCCACACGCACACACCACACACACACCACACCCACCCCACACACACACACACACACACACACACACACACACACACGCACACACACACACACACACACACACACACGCACACACACACACACAGTTCTGTAGAGACGGGGGGAAAAATCTAAAAACTAAAAATGTTGAACTATTCCTTTAATATCTCAAATATGTTTTTTTTTTTTTATTCTTAGTTTTTAAGTGATGGCGGAATCATGTGGTAACTAAGCAACTGTTTCCACGCGCTCAGAGCTGGTTGCCGGGGCCCTGTGTCGTCTTACTAGAACCGTAACCATGGCGCTGTTTGGTTTCGAACGGGCGAAAAGAATCAACGCAGCACAAAAGACTTATTATGGGATATCAGAATCTAGAATCTACTGATGAAAGAGGCAATGAGATTTAGGGATGCTCTGGTCACGCTGTTAGCAACTAGCTCTTATTACCGACTGTTTTCTGGTCTTAAAGGTGCTCCGAGGAACTTTTAATTTGTGTTAATTCTAGCGCCCCCCCCGTCCCTTTGGACAAAAGCGGTAGTGTTTTTACTACGCCAGCTGTTGTTCCTGGGTGAGCGTATACACCCATGACAAAGGCATTAAGAAAAACTATATATAAAAAAAATATAGCATTCTCCCTTGCACTGATGGTCTCGTTTTGCTGTTACATGTAATTTATGATCGTCAGAGGGAAAAATGAGACTGTTTCAGAAATATTTTAAAAGTTCAGTTTCGTAGCACCTTTAAACGTTTTAGAGGAATCTTCATAAGTCTAGTGAGAAGAAACTATCTTAGAAGGAATCACTGTGATATATACGTCAAAGTCTTAACCTTGGTATTTTATGGTATTCTGACCAAGTTGAAAATCACTGGTCTATAATATCAGGGGACGTCATGCTGCTACTTGAAAAGTTACACTAGATCATTCTCATCCCAAGTCTTTGAAAAGAGTGAAAGTCCACACACATTATCCTTTGTTTTTCCACAGACTGAATGCCAAGACATATGCTTAAAAAAAAATATATAATTAATTTTTCCAATAGTTATCTAACAGCTAGTAAAGACCGGAGCATCCCTATTGAAATGTACAGAAAGAAAGAGAGAGAGAAAGAAAGAAAGAAAGAAAGAAAGAAAGAAAGAAAGAGAGACGAAAGTTTAACTGTTAAAAGATTTCAGTTCTGTGCCATGAAAGAGGAACTAATAATAATCACGTGACAATAATGTTGATGACACTGAGCAGTTCAATACGAATCTTTTTCTACTGTTTACACCTGTTGGACTGGCCACACTGTGTACGTGTGTGTGTGTGTGTGTGTACGTGTGTGTGTGTGTTAAGTGTGTGTGTGTGTGTGTGTTAAGTGTGTGTGTGTGTGTGTGTTAAGTGTGTGTGTGTGTGAATCAAACACAAGGCCAGTTAAGCCCCGTCCTTTACCCACTTAATAATTCCTCGTCTTGGCTTAGTCCCGCCCCCTTTTTTCCCCCTTCTTCCCTCGACGAATAGGAAGCCAGTATGATAGACAGCTGGTCGGCTGGATCCAATCAGAATGCAGAATACTTCCCCTGTCTGTCTGTGTGTTAAACCTCTTTTCCACCGAAACAGTTTAGGTCAGGCAAGTTCATTTATACAGCACAATTAAAATAAATAATTACAAATAGTATTTTTTTTTAAATAATTCCTCGTGGGCTGGTTCGGAGCCATATTTAAAAACCACGCCACTAAGGGGGGCGCCATGGCACATTTTTAACTTAGACCCCCCCCCCCCCCCTCCCCCCCCCATAGGGTCTCAGTCCTCTTCACAGCAGACCCGGGTTAGAATCCAGCCC
Organism: Hyperoplus lanceolatus; assembly: GCA_026929865.2. NCBI lineage: Eukaryota > Metazoa > Chordata > Actinopteri > Uranoscopiformes > Ammodytidae > Hyperoplus > Hyperoplus lanceolatus. The sequence goes on from CM049416.1 coordinate 22,867,529, forward strand.
GGGTCGTTCTCTGCATGTCATTCCCTTCTCTGCCCCAATTTCTGTCTCTCCGAAACTGTCTAACACAAGCAGATAAAAAAATTACCCCAAAAGATAATCTTAAAAATAAAATTAAAAAAATCCCAATTTGAACTATAGCCGAGCTAGCTGAACTCACTGGAACCCTGTTTGCGGTTGGTGGAAAAGGGGGTTAACGTGATTGGTTCACCTCAAAAACACAAATCAACCAATCGGCTCCCAGGAAGAAGCCAAGCATGCCCCTAAGCCCCTCCCCCTCTAAACCCCGTTGCCCCAGTAACAGTGATCTATTATGCTAATTGATCTGTGTGTTTTTTGATTGACTGTTGTTAGTTACTCTGTTTGTTTGTTTGTTTGTTTGTTTCCACGGCGACTGAACCTGACATTTGACGATGTAAAATAGATTATTATAAAAAAACAACATGGTTCCACCCCGTCGCTGTTCACGTCATGACATCACGTCATGACATCATCACCTCACGTCATGACATCATCACCTCGTCCACACAAACACAACACACGTTACACGAGAAAGAAAAAATAATCCTGATATAACAGGATACCTGTGACAGTAAATACCTGTGTGTGTGTGTGTGTGTGTGTGTGTGTGTGTGTGTGAGTGCGTGTGTGTGTGTGAGTGCGTGTGTGTTTGTGTGAGTGCGCGTGTGTGCGTGTAAGTGCGTGCGTGTGTGTGTGTGCGTGAAAGGATTGAGTGATGTCGACACCTTCCCGCTCTCACCTCAATCTGAACCCACTATTTAACCTGGCCAATCCAGAAGCCTCCCTCGGCATCAGCTGACCTCAACAACCAATCAGCTCTCTTGAAATAGCACATAGTTAGCGTTAGCATGTGGCTACTGGCATTAGGCATTAACACAAACAGCACAAGGCTAATGATAGCTATAGTTACCACCGACCTATTGTCAAAATCAGTGAATATCTCCTGCTCACCCCATCGTTATTACTGCATATGTTCAGCACACACCTAGCACAAGGCTAACACAGATAGGGCTAGCATTGGATAAACAGTAACACAACAGATGTTTGGTTAGCACACTCAGCTAACTCTTGGCTAACATACCTACGTGTTAATACATGGCTACTAGCACACACATAACATCTTGCTAACAGTTGATGTAAAGTTGATTAATCGGAAATCAAGCTAAGGGGGGCGTGGCTTAAGGAGGGATCGATGAGTGAAATGTAAAGCCGTGTGTGTGTGTGTGTATGTGTGTGTATGTGCGCCTTGTGTGTGTGTGTGTGTGTGTATGTGCGTGCGCGTGTGTGCGTGTGTGTGTGTGTGTGTGTGTGTGTTTGAGTGTAACATTGCAGGGATTTGCACTCTAGTAATTCACCTCAGCAAGACGTCCGCCCACACACACACACTCACACACTCACACACACACACACACACACACACACACACACACACACACACACACACACACACACACACACACACACACACACACACACACACACACATGCATTGCACTGCCATTTGAAATAGTGGGTCAGATTAGAGGTTAGAGGTTAGTTTCCATGTAGCTTCACACACCAACCAAACTGTATTTTTATTTAAAGGAACACGGATGTTGTAAAGTATTTTTGTACAAATTTAATACTTTGGTAGCATGACGTTCCTGTGTGTGTGTGTGTGTGTGTGTCCGTTTGGGGGGGGGGGGTTCCACTGCTCGACCCCCCCCCCTCCTCCTCCTCCCCCCCCCCCCCGTTTCTATGGAGACGAATACTGAGCAACAATAAAGATCAAAACCTGCTGGTACAAAATGGACTCTGTGTGTTTGTGAGAATTAAAAGAAAAAAAATTGCAGTAACTGTTAATAAAGAATAACTTTATAGTGTCCTTGTGTGTGTGTGTGTGTGTGTGTTTGTGTGTGTGTGTGAGAGAGTGTGTGTGTGTCGGTGTTTTTCAGAATAAAATAAGAAATTGCAATAACCAGAATTAAAGGTACAGCGTGTAATATTTTGTGGCATCTATAGCGGTGAGATTGTAGATGTCAACGCTCCCTTGCTAACCCCTCCCCTTTAGAGGAGAATTTACAGAAGCTACGGTGGCCTTCAAGGACAAGAAGCTATAGTTACTAAAGATGGCATCATCCACCACTGCCTCAAGTCTTTCCACAATATCAAGTGATGAGGTGAAGATGTATTTAGTTATTTATTCTATAGTACTTCTTCTTCTTCTTGGTCTTCCAACAAGTGCATTTCCCCGGGACGCACACAGATACACACGCACACACACACACAAACACACACACACACACAGATGAGGTGAAGATGTATTTAAACATTAAGCATTACACCACCAGCCCCCCCCCCCTCCTCAATTGATTATCTGATTTAAATAATGTAAAGCCACAGTAATAACAACTGTAGGCTATAATGGATAGATAGATAGATAGATAGATAGATAGATAGATAGATAGATAGATAGATAGAAGATGGATGGATGGATGCATGGATGGATAGAGAGAGTGAGATAGATAGATAGATAGATAGATAGATAGATAGATAGATAGATAGATAGATAGATAGATAGATAGATAGATAGATAGATAGATAGATAGATAGATAGATAGATAGATAGATAGATAGATAGATAGATAGATAGATAGATAGATGGATGGATGGATGGATAGAGAGAGAGTGAGATAGATAGATAGATAGATAGATAGATAGATAGATAGATAGATAGATAGATAGATAGATAGATAGATAGATAGATAGATAGATAGATAGATAGATAGATAGTAGGGCTTTGCACTTTTCGCCAGTCATCCACTTGGCTAGGTGGCGCTGTGGTGAGAAACTGCATTACCAGCACTGCGGCCACTCCATGCTTTCCTTCAGTCGGTCTGTTTTTCCGGTGTTAGCAACGTTAGCACGACGTCTCTCCGTCACGTTCCCTCGCGAGCTAGCCGGTTAATATTTTAAAAAAACACAAAAACAAATATTTAAGAATACACGAAAACAAAACCATCCGCCCTTTCTTCCAGGACTAAATACGAGGTTGAAAAGCCCGACAGGAAGCTAGCAGCATGACGGCGTTGGAGAGCTACATCAACCGTATCCTTTCTGCTAAGCTAACAGACATGCTAACAGCCCCGTTTGAATGAATGAAGGGATGCTAGTTAGCTTAGCCTAGCCTCGAAGCTACATGTGATATTTGTGTTGATTATTTTGAATGGGAGTGTTGAAGTGTATCTTACGTGTATTGCTACTGGAGTGTGTGTTTGTGTGTGTGTGTGTGTGTGTGCGCGCGCGTGAGAGAGAGTAAACAGCGTGTGTGTGTGTGCTTATTTTGATGGTTATAATAGCAGTTTAATTTTGATATGATTGCGGTTTGTTTAGCAGAAAAGTGTGTATTTTCTTTAACTGCTCGGTTCAGGCTCTGTGGCCATTGTGACGTCAGACGGAAGGATGATCGTGGTAAGTTTATAAACACCTGCACCACCATGTTTTTAAATAAGTTTCGTTTGTTAATGTGCTTATTGTGTGTGTGTGTGTGTGTTGGTCTGTGCGTCTCCAGTGTGTGTGTGTGTGTTAATGTGTTGGTCTGTGCGTCTCCAGGGTGGGTGTGTGTGTGTGTGTGTGTGTGTGTGTGTGTGTGTATTAACGTGTGTGTGTGTATTAACGTGTCTGTCTATGCGTCTCCAGGGTGTGTGTGTGTATTAACGTGTCTGTGTGTGTGTGTGTGTGTGTGTGTATTAACGTGTCTGTCTATGCGTCTCCAGGGTGTGTGTGTGTATTAACGTGTCTGTGTCTGTGTGTGTGTGTGTATTAACGTGTCTGTCTATGCGTCTCCAGTGTGTGTGTGTGTGTTAATGTGTTGGTCTGTGCGTCTCCAGTGTGTGTGTGTGTGTTAATGTGTTGGTCTGTGCGTCTCCAGTGTGTGTGTGTGTGTTAATGTGTTGGTCTGTGCGTCTCCAGGGTGTGTGTGTGTGTGTGTGTGTGTGTGTGTGTGTGTGTGTATTATCGTGTCTGTGTGTGTGTGTGTGTGTATTAACGTGTCTGTGTGTGTGTGTGTGTGTGTGTGTGTGTGTGTGTATTAACGTGTCTGTCTATGCGTCTCCAGGGGACCCTGAAGGGCTTCGATCAGACCATCAACCTGATCCTGGACGAGAGTCACGAGCGCGTGTTCAGCTCCAGCCAGGGAGTGGAACAGGTGGTGCTCGGGCTGTACATCGTCCGGGGAGACAACGTGTAAGAGTGTGTGTGTGTGTGTGTGTGTGTGTGTGTGTGTGTGTGTGTGTGTGTGTGTGTGTGTGTGTGTGTGTGTGTGTGTGTGTGTGTGTGTGAGAGAGATTGTGTGTGTGTTAAAGTGCGTGTGTGTGAGAGACTGTGTGTGTGTATGAGAGACTGTGTGTGTGTTAAAGTCCGTGTGTGTGAGAGACTGTGTGTGTGTGAGAGACTGTGTGTGTTAAAGTGCGTGTGTGTGTGTGTGTGTGTCTGTGTGTGTGTGTGTGCGTGCTAGGGCTCTACATCGTCCGGGGATACAACGTGTAAGAGAGTGTGTGTTTTTTGTGTGTGTGTGTGTGTGTGTGTGTGTGTGTTAAGACTTTTAAATTCATCTGTGTGTGTGGGTGTGTTTTCCCTATGGGTCCTTAAATTCCTTGATAGCAGTTTGTGAATTTCAGAAGGTTTTTGAAGTGGATATTTTATGGACTTTAGACCTGAATTTCTACATTTCCCCTGATATGATCCAAACACTGTTAGAACGCTGTGTGAAGTGTAAACCAAGCTGAGGGCAATACATTCAGGATGAACATATGGAAGGCGCAATGGAGATTAGGCCTGTATCTTTAGGAGCTGTGTGAGTGCAGGCCGGGCCTGGACAAGCACATAGCACTTTAGCACATAGCACTTTAGCACATAGCACTTTAGCACATAGCACTTTAGCACATAGCACTTTTGCACCTAGCACTTTAGCACATAGCACTTTAGCACATAGTACTTTAGCACATAGCACTTTAGCACATAGCACTTTAGCACATAGTATTTAGAACTGCACTCTAGCACATAGCACTTTAGCACATAGCACTTTAGCACATAGCACTTTAGCACATAGCACTTTAGCACATAGAGACAGTGCGGAACGCGTCATAATCGGAGGCCACGCCCATCGTGGGGGAAAACAATACACAGCGCTCCATCCACTTTATATTGAATGACACCTGTATTCGGCAAACAAACGTAATAAAAACGTAATACGACATGCCTTTCGCAAATACACGTTACTTTCTTTAAAGCCACGACTCTTGTCTGTCTATACGAGCTGTTTTTGTGAAAAATTATTGAGTAATTTTCAATATCGAGACAAAACTCTTAACTAATGTATGCTGAATGCTAGGCTAATGTTAGCCTTCTGCTGTAGGCTAACCATAGGCTAACCCTCACGGACGGGAAAAAACACTTCAATATTGAAAATTACTCAATAATTTTTCACAAAACAGCTCGTATGGACAGACAAGAGTCGTGGCTTTAAAGAAAGTAAAGTTTTTTTGTTAAATGGATGTTTGATTATGTTTTAATTAAGTTTGTTTGCAGAAGACAGCTCTCCTTCAATACAAAGTGAATGGAACGGTTTTCAACGGTTTCCCCCGCGATGGGCGTGGCCTATTTCATGCACTGTCTCTATAGTACTTTAGCACATAGCACTTTAGCACATAGCACTTTAGCACATAGCACTTTATCCATGAGCTCTAGTGCAATGCACACTAGTACTCTAGCTCCACACTGTAGATTTCTATGCCATTTGGTAAATGGTAAATGGACTTGTATAGCGCTATATCTCCGTTTATCACAGACTCAAAGCGCTTTACATTGTTTTTGTACACATTCACCCAGTCACACACACATTCATACACCGATAGCAGCAGCTACCACGCAGGGTAGGCTTAGCACTAGGGTGCCAAGCTAACTAAGCTAACTATCGGGAGCATTTCGGGGTTCAGTGTCTTGCCCAGGGACACTTCGACATGTGGCGGGGAGACGGGGGATCGAACCTCCGACCCTGCACACCAGAGGCGAACTCCCTACCCACTTCGCCACTGCCGCCCCTTATTTAAAGTCTATCAAGCTCCATGTTCTCAATGTTTAAATGTTAGTGTGTCTGGTTGTGTCTGTGAAAGCAATGATGCACTGTGCCCAAGACAAATTTCCCCACGTGGACAATAAAGTTTAACCTAACCTAACGTCCTAATTAAAATCCTTAAACTCTGTGTGTGTGTGTGTGTGTGTGTGTGTGTGTGTGTGTGTGTGTGTGTGTGTGTGTGTGTGTGTGTGTGTGTGTGTGTGTGTGTGTGTGTGTGTGTGTGTGTGTGTGTGTGTGTGTGTGTGTGTGTGTGTGTGTGTGTTTCAGTGCTGTGATCGGGGAGATTGACGAGGACACAGACTCCACTCTGGATTTAGGAAACATCAGAGCCGAGCCGCTCAACTCAGTGGCCCACTGACACCTACGTCTCCATGGCAACAGATAGCTGTGTGTGTGTATATGAGTGAGTGTGTGTGAGAGAGAGACTGTGTGTGTGTGTGAGTGTGTGTGTGAGAGAGTGCGTTTGTAAGTGTGTGTGTGTGAGAGAGAGTGCGTTTGTAAGTGTGTGTGAGTGAGTGTGTGTGAGATGTGTGTGTGTGTGTGTGTGAGGGACTGTGTGAGTGAGAGAGAACGAGAGACTGTCCCTGCGTTCCGAATCGCATACTCTTTCTTTTTTCTATTCTACATACTACATCCGACGATAAAAAGAATCTAGTTAGGATGCAGTAGGCATACTATTGAGACATACTTTTACTCTCTTATTTCATTATAACATTTTGCCTTGATCTTGCCTCTTGCTTTTATATCCGTCGCATCCCCGTTTGTTTTCATATGGACGCTTCGTCGATGTTACGTCACTTCACGTGCGCACTGGATTGTGGGTCAGAATCGCCCAAATAGGATGCAGTTTTCAACACTAACAATCTTGGCCGGATGAAGTAGGACATCCAGGTACTTCTAACCATCCTAAATCTGGCCACAAGAATCGGGACATCCTAAATCTTTTTTCTACATACTATATAGTAGAAAGTATGCGATTCGGAACGCAGGGTGAGAGTGTGTGTGTGTGTGTGTGTGTGTGTGTGTGTGTGTGTGTGTGTGTGTGTGTGTGTGTGTGTGTGTGTGTGTGTGTGTGTGTGTGTGTGTGTGTGTGTGTGTGTGTGTGTGTGTGTGTGTGTGTGTGTGTGTGTGTGTGTGAGAGAGACAATGTATTTTCAGACTAGATCCTTCATGGATGTTTTTTGTTTGTGTTTTTTATAAATAAAGTTTTGAATCGTTGACAGTTGGATTAGTTCTTTGTCCGTTGTCATAGTGACTTGAATAAAGTTTCATTTCTAATGATTGTCATAGTTTTTTTTTCTTAAGCAAAAGTAAATGAAATATGTGCAAGTATTTTATATACATTTTTAATTTAAAGTCTCTACGAGGAACTTTTAAATATTTCTGAAACAGTCTGATTTTCCCTCTGATGATCATAAATTACATGTAACAGCAAACGAGACCATCAGTGCAAAGAATGCTATTTTTATATAGTTTTTCTGAATGCCTTTGTCATGGGTATACGCTCACCCAGGAACAACAGCTGGCGTGGTAAAAACACTACCGCTTTTGTCCAAAGGGGGGCGCTAGAATTAACACAAACTGAAAGTTCCTCGGAGCACCTTTAATTGAATATTATCATGTAGGCCTATTTTATGTTCTATCCTTCAATCTATGGCTGTGTCTTGATTCAGGGGTCGCAGCCTACGAAGGCTGCATTTGAAGACCGATTTGCGTCATAGCGGCGCGCAAAGGCTTGTCCCATTTGGAAGGCTCCTTCATATGCGGTCGTGAAATGCAGCCTTCGTTTGACAGTTTTGAAGGCTGCAACAGATGGATCCTTCGTGAACCAACATATCCCAAGATTCATTGCGTGTTTTTCAGAGATGGCATAAAATAAAATAAAAGATAACAAAACAGCAACGTGTTGCTCCATCTTCTTAACTTTTATCTTCCTTTCTTTTTTTCTTGTACTTTTTTTTCTTTTCGTCTGGTAGGCAACTTCTTTTTCTTTTTTCCTCAAGGCTGTTTCCGTTGGCAGCAATCAGGGTTGCTAGGCAGCACAGGAGCGGCGAGTCCTCATGCAAGGTAACGGCTTGTTACGTAAATGCTCGTAAACGGAGACCTGCGGAGACCGTCTCATTTAACAAGGCTCGTTGGCCTTGAAATCGGCCTTAAAATCGGCCTTCATAGCCTTCATAGACCGCGAGACTGCGTCCTACCAAGTGCGTGGTCTCTGTGATGGGACATAGCTTATGTATCTGGCTGCAGTTCACCTAATCCGCCACTAGAGGTCAGAGTCGGACTGATGATAAAGCTGAAGTAATGGAGGGGTTTCTTTTTAAGATTATTTTTTGGCATTTTTTTTTACTTTATTAGACAGTGTGTAGAGACAGAGATGAAATGTGTCAGAGACGGGAATGACATGCAGAGAACGACCCGGGCTGGATTCTAACCCGGGTCTGCTGTGAAGAGGACTGAGACTCTATGGGGGGGAGGGGGGTCTACTTTAAAAATGTGCCATGGCTACTTCTTACAGCTAGAATTACTAGACGTGTGAACAGATATGGTTTAGGCTTTCCTTGACTATATAACTACTGAACTTTCCAATAAAAAAATAAAAAATATCCATGTATGTAGATGGTATTTTTTTAGCACACAGACAGGTAGCGGATCATGAGGAGATATTCACACAGTACAGACAGGTAGTGGATCATGAGGAGACAGACAGGTAGTGGATCATGAGGAGACAGACAGGTAGTGGATCATGAGGAGATATTCACTGATTTTGACAACAAGCGTTCTCCAGAATCACTGACTCCACATTTAAGTGTTTTTATTTTATTTTGATGACGTAATTGATTAATTAATTGAATAGTTGTTTTTATTTATAAATGTTTTTATAACAATTCCGTGTTCATTGGCTGCCACACACACACACACACACACCGACAGAGAGTGAGTGAGTGGGGATATAAGAGTGAACGGGGCTCACACACTTGTAGTCTGAGTGGAGGGACTCTCTCACACACACACATTTCACACACTGTTTCACACGCACTCCTCCGGCTCCACGCGTGCAGCCTGGAAAGCGACCAAACTGCTGCAGACTTCACCCGGAGCAACCTGCGCTTTTTATGGGACACTTCACCTCTGTTTCATGCGCCACTTTCAACCCACAATAAGTGATTTATATCAGAAGTTTCTAGGGATTTAAGACCACACAAAACTCAACGCGATCCGGACCCAAAGGCTGCAGCTTTTAATATTACAATACACAAACAAATTATTTGGATTTAAAAACGTTTTATCCACCATGGAGGACATGGCGGCGTTTGTGGTTTTGTTAGCCGCGTTTGCAGCTCTCTCCGGCGGCTACAGGAGCTCCGTGGTCGCGGTGGAGAGCTCCGGAGAACCAGGGAGTTCACCGGGGCGAAGCGGATGCCCTGGCCGCTGTCGGTGCGAGGTGGACGGGCTTCTGCATCGGGTTGACTGCTCCGACCTGGGGCTCCGAGACATACCCAGCAACCTCAGCGTCTTCACATCATACCTGTAAGTCAAGAATAAGGGTGAAGGGTTTATAATGTCATTAACCAACCTGTTGCTCTGTGTGTGTGTGTGTGTGTGTGTGTGTGTGTGTGTGTGTGTGTGTGTGTGTGTGTGTGTGTGTGTGTGTGTGTGTGTGTGTGTGTGTGTGTGTGTGTGTGTGTGTGTGATTTCATCTGTACAGTGCAATTTATTTAGCTTAGAGGAGATTTTGTGTGCACCACAAACATGAGCAACGAAAGGTGTGTGTGTGTGTGTGTGTGTGTGTGTGTGTTCTGTAGCCGTGAGAAGCAGAGCACCTGTCCGTTCCTGCC
>CM049416.1:22892500-22897500 GCA_026929865.2 Hyperoplus lanceolatus
TTCTGTCTTTCTTCCTATATTTGCTGACCAGCTTCTTGTATGTCTCCACTGGTATTTTGGTCCATTCATCTTTAGCAATAAGCTCCAACTCTCTCAGGTTGGACGGGTCTCACTGCCACCACTCTGCTTTTCTATTCTCTATTGAGAAGGGTATTTTCATTTTCATTTAACTTTTATTTATCCTCGAGAGACCAATTGAGGGGTGACGTCGAGTCAAAACAAATTCAAAACAACAATACATACAAAACATTCAATGCAAATACATCAAATACACAAGTGAAGAGAAGAGAAAAAAAACCGATTGAAACATTTACAAAGTGGTGAAGAGTGGCAGCAATTAAAAGGAATAAAGTACAATATAGCCTAATTAAAACAGTTACAAGTAGAGTTTGGCAGATCCAATATAGTCTGTTTAAATTGGCCAAAGGATATGAATGTATTTAGTTTAATTTGTTGCTGTAAGTTGTTCCAGGAGTCGGGGGCACTGTATGATTTGGACAATGCCACTTTTTGTTCAAATGGAAATAAAAGCTGAAAAATATATTTTTTTCCCCGCAATGATGCATCTTGTACATCGTCTCATTATCTTCTGGGAGAAGCCTGGGTCGACTCCAATCAAGACAAAGCTTGCTGCTTTCATAAAAGTAACTTTAAGTCAAAATTTGCCAGGGGTATGAATCATTTCGGACTTGACTGTAGATACTGTATTAAAGCTGGGGTGGAGGATTTGGGGAGAAAATGGCAGTTGGGATAGAGATTCGAATCCAAATACCTCAACCGCTCCACTTGTTCTCTTTGGTCCCTCCCCTATGGTCCCTCCCTGACACGCTCTACACACCAACAAAGTCGTGCCAAAGTGAATGGACAGTCCCAACAGCCAATAAGAACAGAGAATCGGAGCCTCGCTCTGATTGGTCAAAGTGTACAGCTCATGTTAACTTTGACCAATCAGAAATCACATACCCCAGCTTTAAGGAGATATATAGTACAAAAAAATAACAATAAAATAACTCTTGTATTTCCTTCCGCAGTCGTCTGGATGCTAACCACATTTCGAGCGTTCCTATTGGCTGCTTCTCGGGGCTGCGGTCGCTACGTCACCTCTGGTTGGACGATAACTCTTTGGGGGCGGTACCAACGGAGGCTCTGAACGACCTGCCTTCACTACAGGCCATGACTCTGGCGCTCAACCACATCAGCCACGTCCCCGACCAGGCTTTCAGCAAACTGGGACGACTGGTGGTGCTGTAAGTATGATACACTGACGGACTGTGTGTGTGTGTGTGTGTGTGTGTGTGTGTGTGTGTGTGTGTGTGTGTGTGTTTTTTTAACCTTCATTTCTTCAGGTAAATCCCATTGAGACCGGAGACTCCTTTTTAAGGGAGACCTGTTCCCATTCCCACATTACCATTCTCACACACATTCATACACCGATAGCAGACTAACTATCGACATTCACACGAGGCAAGGTGGGTGAAGTGTCTTGCCCAAGGACACAACAACCATGACACAGGTGGCAGGGCGGGGATCGAACCTCCAACCCTTTGATCATCAGCCGACCCGCTCTACCACCTGAGCCACAGTCGCTCCAAACTTTGTTTGTTTCACGCAGGTGCTGCAAGGATGACACAATTGTTTTAATATATTATTTTAATTATAATATTGTGTCTATGAATGAAACAAACACAACAGACTAAACTGAACGCAGGGTGTGTGTGTGTGTGTGTGTGTGTGTGTGTGTGTGTGTGTGTGTGTGTGTGTGTGTGTGTGTGTGTGCTGACCGTGGCTAAGACTTGGCGCTACTCGGTATTAAGTTAAACCGTGGTCGCGACTGTCCCCTGTCTGTCTGTAAGATCTCCTTAATGACATGCACAACTCTGTGTGTGTGTGTGTGTGAGTGTGTGTGTGTGTGAGTGTGTGTGTGAGTGAGTGAGTGAGTGTGTGTGTGAGTGAGTGTGTGTGTGTGTGTGTGTGTGTGTGTGTGTGTGTGTGTGTGTGTGTGTGTGTGTGTTTGAAGGCATTCAGCGCGGCGGCAGCATTGAAGTCGGCTGTCATTTCTTTTGTCCAATCGGCTTGAAGCTAATTTGCATGAAATTACCAAAGAAAAAAAAACTTCTTGAGAGGCGCAGGGGCCCCTCGGACACACACACACACACACACACACACACACACACACACACACACACACACACACACACACACACACACACACACACTCTCTTTGTCCGCTTCATTAGTCCATCAGTCTCTCTCTCTCTCCACAGGCATCTCAACAACAATAGGATCGTCACCATGGGAACGGACTGCTTCCACGGACTGCACAGTTTGGAGACGCTGTGAGTTTCAGTGTGTGTGTGTGTGTGTGTGTGTGTGTGTGTGTGTGTGTGTGTGTGTGTGTGTGTGTGTGTGTGTGTGTGTGTGTGTGTGAGGGTTGACTTGGGGTCAGGGTGAGGGGTTAGGAGATGAGAAAGAAAGTTTAATTCATACATCTGTTGAAGACACTTGAAAAGACACAATAAAAATATGTTTGGACGAAAAACTGTATAAAAGATCAATTAAAGGCGCAGTGTGTAACTCTGGCTGTGTCAGAGAAGTGAAACATTTTCTAAGGTTTATTCTCACAACTGAATAAACAATCTTTCCTCACAGGGAAAATGTGATCCCTGGAACACTGTTTGAAGTCAGAAAGCTTCCTGAAAAGTTACTGTTTCACGGTTGTTGTTGTTGTTTACAGCAGCAGGGCCCACAGTTTGGTTTACAAACATATTCTAGTCTTAACGTTTGGTTCCAGGTTCCTCAAAATAATTTAGTTTTGATTCATGATGATAGAATTATTCAATACTGAGAATTACATGTAGAGGAAATATGTTTAGTAAACTAACTGCAGGCTCTGTGAATGTAAACAAATCCCCCTCCTCTGAAACTGCATAGTGCACCTTTAAACTTAGTGGCGTGATAGATAGATAGACAGACAGACAGACAGACAGATACTGTAGACCGACAGATAGATAGATAGACAGACAGACAGACAGACAGACAGATACTGTAGACAGACAGATAGATAGATAGACAGACAGACAGATAGATAGACAGACAGACAGACAGATAGATATCATGAAACCAAATCAATGTTAGAATACAATATATTAAGGCTCATTGAAAGCATATAATCTTTATCAAAATTAATTTCTATTGCTTGGATGAATGGTCAAAAAATTCCATAAAATCCTTTTAAATTGGACATTTTGACTTCTTAAAATTTTTAAAAACTATTTCTAAATGATGAATACCACACAGAATATGTAATGAGAACATGTTTGTTTATCTAGTTATTGTTCCTATTGTACTATATTTAAAGCTGCAGTGTGTAGAATTTTGGGTTTTATTTCCTAGCAGATTTTGTAGAAAGTAATTATAATATCCATAAGTACATTTAATTTAGTGCATAATAGCTGAAAAAATATTTCGATTATTATTATTTTTTTCCCTTAGAAAGGGTCTCATATATGTCCATATTTCTGCATATTTTGGACCAAGGCCTAGTGCCGCCATCTTGAAAGTGTCATAGTTGGAATGTCATCAGGTGCATTGTTTAAAATTTAGAATTGTTCTTGTCCTTGAAGGCCACTGTAGCTTCTGTTATTATTCTAAAGGAGTGGGGTTACCCAGGGAGCGTTGCATTCTAGAACTTTGTAGAACTTTCTTGATGACGTCATATTACACACTGCACCTTTAAAACATCTTTATGTGTATATAGTACAGTATGTATGAAGTCCTAATGGGTCTTTGCTCACTCTTGTACTGCTTACTGACCCTGTTGTACTTTTCTTTGGGATATTTACAACTACAGATGTCTGCGTGAGAAGTATTATATGTATTATTTTTCTGTACTTATGACATCTATCGCAGCATGTCCGTCCTGGGAGAGGGATCCCTTACTCTGTCAACTCTCCCTGAGATTTCTCAATTTTTTTTAATCCCGATAAAGGGTTTTTTACTGGGAGTTTTTTCTAAGGGTCTAAGGGCAGATAGATAGATAGATAGATAGATAGATAGATAGATAGATAGATAGATAGATAGATAGATAGATAGATAGATAGATAGATAGATAGATAGATAGGGGCAGAGGGTGTCATACTGTATGGAATGTAAAGCCCACTGAGGCAAATGTCTATTTGTGATTTTGGGCGATACACAAACAAAACTGATTTGAATTGATTAGACTGTAATTTATGGACCTATTGAAAATCTTAATAAAAATAATAAAAAAGGGTTAGGAACATGTATATAAAAATAATAAAAAAGGGTTAGGAACATGTATATAAAAATAATAAAAAAGGGTTAGGAACATGTATATAAAAATAATAAAAAAGGGTTAGGAACATGTATATAAAAATAATAAAAAAGGGTTAGGAACATGGATATAAAAATAATAAAAAAGGGTTAGGAACATGTATATAAAAATAATAAAAAAGGGTTAGGAACATGTATATAAAAATAATAAAAAAGGGTTAGGAACATGTATATAAAAATAATAAAAAAGGGTTAGGAACATGTATAAGAGATGCCCAATGCCCCTATAGAAGTGAGGGGCCATTTTTAAATGTTCAAAATCTGCAGCTAATTCTGCCACTAATATAACAGTGAGCGTGTGATGAGGTGGTTTATGGAGAGTCATTCTGGATATTTTTCTGGGTCTGGACGGATTAACCTGCGTGTGTGTGTGTGTGTGTGTGTGTGTGTGTGTGTGTGTGTGTGTGTGTGTGTGTGTGTGTGTGTGTGTTAACTCAGGAATGTGTGTGTGCGTATAGAAATGTTTCTGTTTTCTCAGTCAACCAGAGAAGCAGGTTTTAAACACACAAACACACACTGCCTTCATTTGGAAATACGGCTTTATGTGTGTGTGTGTGTGTGTGTCTGTGTGTGTGGGGGGAGGCTCTGTGTGTGGCCTTGGCCGTATGCTAATCATAATTACTATTCATACACACACACACACACAC
>CM049416.1:22915000-22917500 GCA_026929865.2 Hyperoplus lanceolatus
GAGAGACAGAGATGAGAGACAGAGATGAGAGACAGAGAGGAGAGACAGAGTGGAGAGACAGAGACAGAGATGAGAGACAGAGAGGAGAGACAGAGATGAGAGACAGAGACAGAGATGAGAGACAGAGACAGAGATGAGAGACAGAGAGGAGAGGCAGAGAGGAAAGACAGAGAGGAGAGACAGACAGACAGAGTGGAGAGACAGAGATGAGAGACAGAGATGAGAGACAGAGATGAGAGACAGAGATGAGAGACAGAGATGAGAGACAGAGTGGAGATTAAAGTCAGTGAGGATTGTTACAGCACTCGGTCTCTCTCACACACACACACACACACACACACACACACCATCAGAGACAGAGTGGAGAGACAGAGATGAGAGACAGAGACAGAGTGGAGAGACAGAGAGGAGAGACAGAGATGAGAGACAGAGATGAGAGACAGAGACAGAGTGGAGAGACAGAGAGGAGAGACAGAGAGGAGAGACAGAGTGGAGAGACGGAGAGACAGAGAGGAGAGACAGAGAGGAGAGACAGAGAGGAGAGACAGAGATGAGAGACAGAGATGAGAGACAGAGAGGAGAGATAGAGATGAGAGACAGAGATGAGAGACAGAGACAGAGATGAGAGACAGAGATGAGAGACAGAGTGGAGAGACAGAGATGAGAGACAGAGTGGAGAGACAGAGATGAGAGACAGAGACAGAGAGGAGAGACAGAGATGAGAGACAGAGAGGAGAGACAGAGAGGAGAGACAGAGTGGAGAGACAGAGATGAGAGACAGAGAGGAGAGACAGAGTGGAGAGACAGAGATGAGTGTTGAAATTAATTTATATTTATATATATTTTTTTATTTTATTTTAATATTGAAGATTATTATTTAATCATTATTTTTATTCTGTCTGTCTGTCTATCTACCTGCCTGTCCGTCTGTCTGTCTGTCTGTCTGTCTGTCTGTCTATCTACCTGCCTGCCTGTCTGTCTGTCTGTCTATCTACCTGTCTGTCTGTCTGTCTGTCTGTCTGTCTGTCTGTCTGTCTGTCTGTCTGTCTATCTACCTGTCTGCCTGTCTGTCTGTCTGTCTATCTACCTGCCTGTCTGTCTGTCTGTCTGTCTGTCTGTCTGTCTGTCTCTCTCTCTCTGACTGTCTGTCTGTCTGTCTGTCTGTCTGTCTCAGGTACGGGGCGAGTTGGGAGAGCAGCTTTCTGTGTCGGTTGAGCGGGTTCCTGTGTGTGTTCTCCTCTCAGACCGGATTGTTCCTGCTAACGGCTGCCGCGCTGGAGCGATGCTTAGCTGCTAATGTCGCTAACGTAGCACGCACACACAAACCAGACACACACAATGGTGAGAATATGATTTTAGTTTCATTTAAAGGTGATGTAGCTACCAGGAACTTTTTAAAATATTTCTGAAACAGTCTCATTTTTCCTCTGATGATCATAAATTAAATGTAACAGCAAACGAGACCATCAGTGCAAAGAATGCTATTTTTATAGAGTTTTTCTTAATGCCTTTGTCATGGGTATACGCTCACCCAGGAACAACAGCTGGCGTAGTAAAAATACTACTGCTTTTGTCCAAAGGGGGGCGCTAGAATGAACACAAACTGAAAGTTTCCTCGGAGCACCTTTTGATTAGGATCCCTATTGGCAACATAATCTATTCTTGATTGAAAAAAAATAAAAAATAAAGTTTTAATTAACAATTAAATATTGGTAAATGAATGTGTATGTAAACATAGTCAGTATTCCCTGGTATCTGACCTGCCTTCTCTCCTCTCTTTCCTCCAGGGGACCCCCCCTCGGCCCTCTCTCTGCCCCTGTGTGTGTGCCTCTGTCTGGGGCTCGGCTTGACCGTCACACTGCCCCCCTTGGTGGTCGGACACAGCACTACATCCCTCTGCTTACCTCTCCCTTCCACTCACTCCTCCTCTTCCCTCGCTTTCTCCGTCTCTCTCGTTCTGCTCGACTCCCTCTGTTTCCTGCTAATGACGTTAGCTTACACGCGGCTGTACTGTCGCGCTAGCAAAACAAACCCGCCGTCCAATAGCAACACCACAGAGGAAGAAATGGCGTTGACGCGACACGTAGCTTGGTTGCTATTCTCCGACTGCCTGCTTTACCTCCCGGTGGCCTTTCTGTCCTTCTCTTCTTTGCTGCATTTTTCTAGCGCGGGGCCCGAGGCCGCTAAAGCCGTGCTATTGCTAGTAGCGCCTTTACCGGCCTGCGTGAACCCGCTGCTGTACATTCTATTCAACCCGTTAGCTCGGCAGGAGCTGGCGGTGCTAGCTAAAAGCACCTGTGTAGCCGTTACGCTCAAACGGTCGTCTAAGGCGGCTGTCGCTATGGATACGACGACGTACGATGACGAGGACGCGGAGAAACAGTCATGTGACTCCACGCAGGCGCTGGTCGTCACGGCAACGCGGGAGGAAGAGGAAGAGGAAGTGGTGTTTGTAGTTTCAAATCATTAGAGTGAACTGCAAATAACGACAACAAGACAA
>CM049416.1:22920000-22940000 GCA_026929865.2 Hyperoplus lanceolatus
CTAACGTCCTACTCATACTAACGTCCTACTCATGCTAACGTCCTACTTATGCTAACGTCCTACTCATGCTAACGTCCTACTCATACTAACGTCCTACTCATGCTAACGTCCTACTCATGCTAACGTCCTACTCATGCTAACGTCCTACTCATACTAACGTCCTACTCATGCTAACGTCCTACTTATGCTAACGTCCTACTCATGCTATCGTCCTACTCATACTAACGTCCTACTCATGCTAACGTCCTACTCATGCTAACGTCCTACTCATGCTAACGGCCTACTCATGCTAACGGCCTACTCATACTCATTTTGATGTCAAATTGAGTATGTTGTGGTTGTGTATGCGTGTTTGTGTAGGCGAGAAATGCCCGGATGAGTACTTACTTCCGGGAAGATTTTGTGAATGGATCGATAGGTTACGTTTCCTATACTCAACCGCCCCACAATGCATTGCGTCTTTTCAAACAACACTTTTTTTAAATTCTTTATTGCTTCTGTATACTTCAGTGTAAACGGTCCGACTAACCATCGCATACACAATGGATGGTTAAGTAGACAGTATGTAGTATATACATGTTGAGTATGTAGGAGGGAGGATGTTAATAGGGCTTTTAGTATGTAGTATAGACATGTTGAGTATGTAGGAGGGAGGACGTTAGTAGGGCTTTTAGTATGTAGTATAGACATGTTGAGTATGTAGGAGGGAGGACGTTAGTAGGTTAAGTAGACAGTATGTAGTATGTAGATGTTGAGTATGTAGGAGGGAGGAGGTTAGTAGGGCTTTTAGTATGTAGTATATACATGTTAAGTATGAAGGAGGAAGGACGGTATTAGGGCTTTTACATCACAGCCCTTGTGTTTTTTCTCTTCCTGTTGTGAACCTTTGTAAATATTTTGATTGTATTTTTGTTGTTTTTCGATTTCAGTTTGTGACGTATAAATATATAAATATAATTAAATAAAACATTGTGACTGTAAAAAAAAACGTCTGCGTATTTTGTCCGTGGTTTTTCATCTCAGTTTTCTTTTTGTCTAGATCACGTAAACATACCCTGTGTTCCAATCCCCGTACTTCCCCTACTATTTAGTATGCCAGAAAAAGATTTAGGATGTCCCAATACATGCACATCAATTGCAGTACGCTGAAAATACTTAAATGCCCCCGCTAACTCCAATAGCATTTTGGAGTATTCGTCTTTATTCTTGACATTTCTCAACATAAAGAAAAAAAAATCTTCCTTATCTGATTTTTTTCTCTCTCTCCTGTCTGTGGCCCTAAAACTCTTCTGTACTTCGGTATGTAGTGTAGTAAAAAGAAAGAGTATGTGATTTGAAACGCAGGGTGAGACTCAAATTAAGACCAAGAATAAAATGCTTATTTTAACACATATCAGGGTCTAGATGCCGTTTTTTAAACACTGGTAAACCTGTGTAAAATGTAAGCGATTGCCCACCTCCACAGAGCAAGCAGAGCCGGGTTTCAAGACAGGATGTAAGAAAAAAATATAATCGTGTTCAATCCTCGACTCTTTCATATTGTTTAAATGTGTATGCATATTAAGTATGATCCCTGCAACTGAGTGTTTGTCTTAAAAATACTTAAATACCTAAATGGTTGCAGTGGTTAGACCCCCCTTCCCCCCCCCCCATAGAGTCTCAGTCCTCTTCACAGCAGACCCGGGTTAGAATCCAGCCCGGGTCGTTCTCTGCATGTCATTCTCCTCTATTCCCTATTCAATCTCTGTCTCTCTAAACTATCTACTAAAGTCAAAATGCCCAAAAAAGATCTTAAAAAATAAATAAAAACTAAACTTGAAATAAATCAAATCCTAGTCTCCGTTGTCAAACAAATGCGAAGCAAAAACATTAATAGACAATATATTTATTAATTATTTATTATTCTTTCGGACAATTCCACACAATACACAATTTTCTCTTGCAAATATTCATACATCATACTTTGTGTTGTCCGAAGGGAGACGAAAGAAGCCAAAGGCTTATCAGGTCCCGCCCCCATTTTCATCAAATTTGGATTCAGATACACAGTTAATATACAATATATAATGCAAACACATCAAATAGGGGAGAACGGGGTAAGTAGGCACACTTTTTACTCTAGTGAGAATTGCTCATCACCAAAACATCTGTCAATAGCCATTCCTACATTAAATTGAAGCTTAAGGTGTTGGCTAGAAATGTGTCTCTCTTTTTCCAACTTATTGTAATGAAGAAGTAATTTACCATCAAAGACACTCTGACACATTGTGACAACCAACCCCATCAAGGGGTCGGTTGTCACACACTATGGGGTTGTTTGTCACAATGTTATCTTAATGGGAAAAATCTTAAAAAGAAGGCAAGGAGGCAGAACCAAATTTGAATGTTTAATTGCATTGTCAAGTTGACAAATAGGCCTACATAACGTTCTGTAGCCTTGGCAGCTGGTCTAGTTTGGGATGCACTGGGTTGTTTTGATTTTGTTGCCCTTTTTTCTTTTGCTTGCTAGCTGCCTTTTCCTGCTCTATTTTTTCCTTCTCTGGGGTGTCAGTGAGGATACAGCTTGACAATTTCTTTCGTTATTGGGTTCCTTTTCTGGCTGCAGCCTTGAGATAACATGTGACAACCAACCCCCCAAAAAATTTGACGACCAACCCCAACTTGAATTTCTTGCTAGCATCAAGGCCAACAACCATCTGACAACTAATTAGCTTGCTAACCACAATCTAAACTATAGTTTACCCTTCACACTTTCTGAGGGTAACAAGTGTTTTGTTATAAACCCATTGTGTAAAAGCCTAGAAGAAAAATACTGAGAAGCAAAATATTTTGAATTTGACATGAAAAACACAAAACATCCTCTCACCTGAAATGCAGCAGTCTAACTCCAAGGAAGTCTATGTATGTGACCTCTGATCCCAATTCTGGACCTTATTAATATCAACATTTCAGAGCTAGCGCGCTCTGGTGGCGAGATATAACGAATGTGACATCCAACCCATGTGACAAATTACCCCGTTCTCCCCTACTCAACAAGCTGATACAGAGCCAAAACAGTTTAATCATTTACACAGAGCTGTAGAAAGGCTGGAATTCAAATGAAATGGGTGAAAGTACAATATAGCCTCATTAAAACAGTAACAGGGAGAGTTTGGCAGATTTAAGATAACATGTCTGAATTTGTTAAGGGATATGAAGGTATTTATTTTAATATTGTTGCTGTGAGTTGTTCCAGGAGTCAGGGGCACTGAATAAATACATATACAGACACACTGTGTACATTGTTTATTGATATCAGGATTTGTGTTTTGTTACTTCCATAGGATAATTTTAATTTTAATTTTTTTTAACCTTTATTTATACAGGTAAATCCCATTGAGACCGGAGACTCTTTTGCAAAGGAGACCTGTTCCCATTCCCACGTTACCATTCACACACCGATAGCAGCAAGCTAACTATCGGCATTCACAGGTTCACACATTTCATAGGATCATCTTTCAGTGACTCACTCGAGGCTCTGAGTCAATTTTCCCAGAAAAATGTTTGATTTGAAACAATTGCACAATTATCCATGTCATTGCTTCTAGTTGCTAAAATCATCCTTCCACATCGACAGACATTCACACACTGATAAATATATATATTCATGACGCACACAATGTTTTTTTTTAAATTATGACGGTGTTTGTTGTTTAAAGCTATAGTGCGTAACTTTCTGTCTCCCCCCTCCCATGAGGAATTCTGAGTAGTTACAACAACACTGTCGGTGCATCTACATGAGGTAAAGCCTTCAGTGATGGCACATGGATTTTTTGTACCTTCTGCTGTACGTCCAGGTTTTTTTCTTAGCAGTAGAATCAACAACTGAAACATTTCTTGGGCTCTTCTTGGGGATTTTTCTGAGCTCCTGCACCAGTGTCGGGGGGGGGGGGGGGAGGGGGGGGGGACCAGTTTGTAAACGCTGCCATACTGAGAAATACAAAGAGAGTTTTGTGGAGCTGATAATAGGCTTAATCAACTTTGTGTCAACTTGTTTGGCGATGGCTTGAATGTAACCAACAGTCATTCATGGGAAAAGTTACGCACAATAGCTTTATTGATCTGGAGAGTCCCGGTAATTCAAGTTAAGCTTCGAGTGACTTTAAAAGTTCTTAATAATTTTTGTGCTCCGGTGGTGTAGTGGATAGAGCGTGTACCATTTTGGCTCAGGCCTTCGTTGCAGTGGTCGCAGGTACACATCTGACCCGTGGACCTTTACTGCAGGTCATCCCCCTCTCTCTCTCTCTCTCTCTCTCTCTCTCTCTCTCTGTCTCTCTCTATCTCTCTCTTTCTGTCTCCCCATTTCAACTCTGTACTGTCTAATAAAGCTTGAAAATGCCAAAAAATAATAGTAAAAAAAAAAAAGTTCTTAATCGTGACGAATGGGTGATATTTATAAATTTACTTCCTGCTTTGATTGGACAGAGAATTGAACCAGAGCAAAAAGACTTGAGGTGAGTCGGTTGAATTCACTAAATCAATCGCACAATTACCCAGCATCCCCGGCGAGCGGTTGACTCACCATTTAACGATTTTTGAGGTTATTCTTAATTAAATATAAATGTTCTTCTGCACAACCATCTTTACATTTTGAGATGTCTGTCTATTTATCTTCCATAACATGTCTTCTTTCATACTAGTATAAATCAAAGGTCCAACATGTACATAGGCGTTTATTTGACTAAATCTTGTCTATTTGCGTCTGTATATTTCTCCTATACAACCATCTTTAACGGACATTATCTCAACATTATTTAAATTTTTTCAATACTCTGAACCAAAAATCTCAACTTGTAAAGAACTTACATCAACTAAACTTTCCATAATCATTCTCAGCACTATTCTGAAGGTTATTACAGAAGGATTTGTTCATATGTTGTTTTTCTGAGCTCCTGCACCAGTGTGGGGGGGGGGGGGGCACACCAGTTTGTAAACGCTGCCATACTGGAAAATACAGAGAGAGTTTTGTGGAGCTGATAGGCTTAATCAACTTTGTGTCAAACTCATTTGTCGATATGGCTTGAATGGTACCAACATTCATTCATGTGAAAAAGTTACGCACTATAGTTTTAAAGACACAGATTTCTTTCAAGATATTTTATCCAGTTAATTTCCTGGAGGTTTTGAATTAATTTAAAAAAACGTCCGTTTGTTGGAAATGCATCTGGGAATCAACAACACCTTGTAAAACAGCTTTTTTCACTTTGCCGTTAAATTGTTGCCACATTTCAAACGCATTTCGTTCCAACTATAACCCTTATTCAAGATTGTTTAGCAGTTTGCGTGTGTGAGTGTGTGAGTGTGAGTGTGAGTGTGTGTGTGTGTGTGTGTGTGTGTGTGTGTGTGTGTGTGTGTGTGTGTGTGTGTGTGTGCGGGCTCGTTCAACGCAGCATTACCATTTAATTTCCCCGACGTGATTAAAACAACAACACGCTCTTGTTAAAAGACTTTCTCTACGCCGCCAAGAATTTAAATTAAAACTCAGAAATCGTTGATTATTTTGGTTGACAAACGCACGGCATGGCAGGCAAGAATTTCTTTTTTATGTAAAGTACTGGTCAATTTTGAGATTTTTGTCTATTATTTGACTAAACCTTGTCTGTTTGCGTCTGTATATTTCTCCTATACAACCATCTTTAACGGACATTATCTCGATCTAGATAGATAGATAGATAGATAGATAGATAGATAGATAGATAGATAGATATGGATAGATGGATAGATAGATAGATAGAGAGAGAGAGAGAGAGGGGGATGGATGTATGGATGGATAGATAGATAGAGAGAGAGAGAGAGAGGGATGGATGGATGGATAGATAGATAGATAGATAGATAGATAGATAGATAGATTACCCTATTCACAGGGTTTATGGTAAATTATGAGGACATTTAGGAGCAGACAATTGAAAAGGTCTGTAGCGCCATCTTCTGGTAACACACAGTCAGTGCTATTTTTCTTCTATACTTTATTGTAGGACCATATATTAGTCTGAGCAACTTTTTTACATTTACAATACTACACAAGAAAAACAATTATAATAAATAATAAATATATGAACATCCACATACATGTGCATAGGCCTACATAACATACATCCACATACATGTGCATAGGCCTACATCCACATACATGTGCATAGGCCTACATAACATACATCCACATACATGTGCATAGGCCTACATAACATACATGTGCATAGGCCTACATCCACATACATGTGCATAGGCCTACATAACATACATCCACATACATGTGCATAGGCCTACATCCACATACATGTGCATAGGCCTACATAACATACATCCACATACATGTGCATAGGCCTACATAACATACATACACATACATGTGCATAGGCCTACATAACATACATACACATACATGTGCATAGGCCTACATAACATACATACACATCACTACATACATGTGCATAGGCCTACATAACATACATACACATCAGTACATGTGCATAGGCCTACATAACATACATACACATCAGTACATGTGCATAGGCCTACATAACATACATACACATCACTACATACATGTGCATAGGCCTACATAACATACATCCACATACATGTGCATAGGCCTACATAACATACATACACATCAGTACATACATGTGCATAGGCCTACATAACATACATACACATCAGTACACAAATACTCATCAACATACACATCAAATATATATATATACGAGTTAAACAGTTTGTGCTATATTTTTAATTAAGTAATTATTAGATCCAACGCCCTGCGATGGACTGGCGAACTGTCCAGGGCGTACCCTGCCCTCGCCCAATGCAGCTGGGATTGGCTCCAGCCCCCCCGTGACCCCTAACGGGACAAGCGGTAGAAGATGGATGGATGGATAGATCCAACGCGAGTTTAAATGCTTAAAAAATTGATAAAGTTTAATTTAGTTTTCCAGTGTGAATCTGTGTGTGTGTGTGTGTGTGTGTGTGTGTGTGTGTGCTGGGTTTACTGATGTTCTGGGGACATTTTTCTTTTAGTAATTTTGTGGGGACCTGCCTTCCTTCAGTCCCCTTAACTTAATAATGACATTTTCGGGTGAAGACTTGCTGTAAGGTCAGGTTGAGGTGACGGGAGGCTTAGGTCAATGTTAGGGTTAAGTTTAGGGTTTGGCAAGTAGTGCTTATGGTTAGGGCAAGTCCCCAGGAAATGAATGTAAGTCTATGTAATGTCCTCGGAAGTCATGAAAACACAACCTGTGTGTGTGTGTGTATGTGTGTGTGTGTGTGTGTGTGTGTGTGTGTGTGTGTGTGTGTGTGTGTGTGTGTGGGTCTACAGCGCCCTCTGCTCGAGATATGTATTTCTTCTGTTTTCTACACCTGTGGAAATCAAGGACAGCAGAGTATTTACTCATGCAGGGGTGTGTGTGTGTGTGTGTGTGTGTGTGTGTGTTTGCTCACAATTCTAGCAATAAAAATACAAAAATGTGTGTGTGTGCCCTGCCAGTAAAATTACTGCTTGGTTTATGGCTTCAACACACACACACACACACACACACACACACACACACACGCAAGCACTCACACACACACGCAAGCACTCACACACACACACACACACACACACACACACACACACACACACACACACACACACACGCAAGCACTCACACACACACACACACACACACACACACACACACACACACACACACACACACACACACACACACACACACACACACACACACACACACAAACACACACACACACACACCTTCCATCTATTTCCTGTCCAAAGCTCAAAGTTCAATCTCAGACACAGAGGTAATTTACGGACGCCGCAAACAAATAGACAAAGAAGAAGAATTCATATTTCAAAAAGGAAATTCTGTATTTCTCTGCCTGCGTGTCTGTCTGTATCTGTGTGTGTCTGTCTGTGTGTGTGTGTGTGTGTGTGTGTGTGTGTGTGTGTCTGTCTGTGTGTGTGTCTGTGTGTGGGGGGGGGGGAACTTCTGGCCTCCCAAATGGATTGTACTTGAGGAAACGCTGTTCGGATGAATTCACAAACCATCGATTGACTGACCGGCCATCTTGGAGAGAGACGGTGTGTATAAAACAAACATGCTTTTAGTCCGATCAAATCCGCCATGTTTAATTTGACCAATTGTATGTGAATATGTAAATTATTCAAAAGTATGTGAGAGAGTGTCTGTGTGTGTGTGTGTGTGTGTGTGTGTGTGTGTGTGTGTGTGTTTGTGTTGTGGGGGAGATTTCTAAGCTCCCAAATGGATTGTACTTGAGGAAACCAATTTATATGTGAACTATCCATGAATACAGCTCTGGATAAAATAAAAAGACCAGTCTGGATTTTTTCTTAAATCTTCATCTCTACATTACTTTATGGAAATGCTCTTAATGACAAACACTGTATTAGAATTTGGTAGAAAATTAAATGTTGTCAGTAGTTCATAATATAAAACCAATATGTTCATTCTACTCAAACATTGCCTATAAACAGTATAGGAAGTATAGTCATAGTCTCGCAGCTTTAAAGGTGCAGTGTGTAATAGCTGAATTTTTTTTTTTTGAATTATAATTTTTTCCCTTAGAAAGGGTCTCATATATGTCCATATTTCTGCATATTTTGGACCAAGGCCTAGTGCCGCCATCTTGAAAGTGTCATAGTTGGAATGTCATCAGGTGCATTGTTTGAAATTTAGAATTGTTCTTGTCCTTGAAGGCCACTGTAGCTTCTGTTATTATTCAAAAGGGTTGGGGTTACCTAGGGAGGGTTGCATTCTAGAACTTTGTAGAACTTTCTTGATGATGTCGTATTACACACTGCACCTTTCAAGTGGACCTATGATACTTTTTGACTTTTATGACCTATAAACGTTGTCATAATGATTTATAGTCATGTTAAACCAAACTAGCTTATCAAATAATGACGTACATGCATTTAGACGTATTTAGACGGAGAAGCACAAAGCCAAGTGTGGAGCAGACTGCTGTGCTCGCTCAGATGAGAGGAAGAGTTTCCCGAAAATCTACATGGTTTTTTGTGATGTGACTCGTGTCAGGTTGCTCTATAGCAGTTTTTAACAAGAAATTAAGACCATAAAAGTAGTATTATAGGAGATATTTAAAGCTATAGTGCGTAACTTTTTCATATAAATGAATGTCGCTTACATTCAAGCCATCACCAAACGAGTTGACACAAAGTTAATTATCAGCTCCACAAAACTCTCTCTGTATTTCTCAGTATGGCAGCGTTTACGAACTGGTGTCCCCCCCCCCCCCGACACTGGTGCAGGAGCTCAGAAAAATCCCAAGAAGAGCCCAAGAAATGTTTCAGTTGTTGATTCTGCTGCTAAGAAAACAGCAGAAGGTATAAAATCCATATGCCATCACCTGAAGGCTTTACCTCATGTAGATGCACCAACAGTGTTGTTGTAATTATTCAGAATTCCTCATGGGGCGAAAAAAAAGTTACGCACTATAGCTTTTTTTTAAAAAGGGTAGTGGTAAGAGTATAAACCTACCATCGCACACATGATGTCATTTAACAAATTCATTCATTCTTTCAGCAGCTCCAGGCGCCCCCTTCCTGATCCCTCCTCTTACCCAGACATAGTGCCTCGTGCTGGGCATCATGGAGCCGGCCGCAGCACGTCTGCCTCTGGTGCTCGGAGAGAATGAGGCGCTGCAACAGTTCTTCAGTGGTGAGTAACACTGCACTCAATGTCAATGTTTAGGGTTAAAGGTGCAGTCAGTGATTCTGGAGAACGATTTGCTACCTTTCAGTACTGTGTGTGTGTGCGCCTCTTCCTTGTTTTATCATTATTCTTTTGTCACTTATATTTTTACTACATTTTGATTGGTTGCAGGTCAGGATTTGAGCGGCGTGTTGGACAGTTCTGTTGCTGTGGATACGAGCATTCTGGAACAGTATCTCAGCAACGACATGGACCCGAACAGCTTGTGAGATTTTAACACATTTTCAGTATGACATCATTGCTTATTTGTGATTGATTAATGATCAGTAAAGTCCAGTAATAGTATTTGCTATTGCTAACAAATCCTAATCTAACATTTCATTTTATATTTTACACACACACACACACACACACACACACACACACACACACACACACACACACACACACACACACACACACACACACACACACACACACGGCAATGACCAATGACCTAGTTGGTTATCAGCTTTGGTTGTAAATACAGTTGCAAGCAAGGACACACCATTACAGTGGGAAGCTGAAGGCAACAGCATTGTGCTGGTCTATGTATCTTCCATAACATGTCTACTTTCATACTAGTATAAATCAAAAGGTCCAACATGTACATTCAGGTGTTTATTTGACTAAACCTTGTCTGTTTGCGTCTGTATATTTCTCCTATACAACCATCTTTAACGGACATTATCTCAACATTATTTTATTTTCTCAGTACTGAAACAAAAATCTCAACTTCTATAGCACTTACATCAACTAAACTTTCCATGATCATTCTCAGCACTATTCTGAAGGTTATTACAGAAGGATTTGTTCATATGTTGTTCACTGTCTGATTTATGAGACATTTTGTTCTTAAAAACATTCTGAAAAGGTATTTTTATGACTTGAAGATGAAGATTTTTTTTTATTAGTACAATGTTAAATGGCTGTATCCAACCAAAATCTCTTCTGTAACTTGGGCTACCAGCTATTTCACACCACTGATGTGTTAACATCATCTGTGTGTGTGTGTGTGTGTGTTTTATTTGTTCCCCTCAGCATGCTCCCTGAGTCGCCTCCTGACTCCTGCTCGGAGACCTGCTCACCTCCGCGGATACCAGGTAAGATCCACAGCTGCCACCAAATGTTAACGCTATAAGACCTTTAATTAAAGTCGCTACGAGGAACTTTTAAATATTTCTGAAACAGTCTCATCTTTCCTCTGATGATCATAAATAACATGTAACAGCAAACGAGACCATCAGTGCAAAGAATGCTATTTTTATATAGTTTTTCTTAATGCCTTTGTCATGGGTATACGCTCACCCAGGAACAACAGCTGGCGTGGTAAAAACACTACCGCTTTTGTCCAAAAGGGTGGCGCTAGAATTAACTCGGGGCGGCATTAATAGATAGAACTGTCCTTTTTTTAGGGAGCCTATCAATGTCCCAGGGCTTAATAGCATAATATATCAGAGAAAAAACTACTTCACATGTACCGGACAAAATGTCCTCCTTTTTTTTTTTTTTTTTTAACCTTTATTTCTACAGATAAATCCCATTGAGACCGAAGACTCTTTAGCAAGGGAGACCTGTTCCCATTCCCACGTTACCATTCACACACACATTCATACACCGATAGCAGACCAACTATCGACATTCACACGAGGCAAGGTGGGTGAAGTGTCTTGCCCAAGGACACAACAACTGTGACACAGGTGGCAGGGCGGGGATCGAACCTCCAACCCTTTGATCATCAGCCGACCCGCTCTACCACCTGAGCCACTCCTCTCGATGGTGTTCATACAGCCAGAGGGAGGCGGGGTTTAGCCGGAGACTACTTCATGCCCGTCGTTACTGTGGCCTTCAGTGTCCGCATGTATTCGCCGCCAGCATGATATAAATATGATAACTTCTACATATTTGGTCCAAAAAACTTCATAATCAATCAAGGATACACACCTTTGTGCCGTGCGCAAGCAATATCAGGAAGCTCAGGCCGATCTGAACAGTGAGAGAGATATGCAAGTCACAGACACACAGACACACAGACAGACAGACAGACACACAGACAGACAGACAGACAGACGGATGTTTCTTACTTTATAGATAGATAGATAGATAGATAGATAGATAGATAGATAGATAGATAGATAGATAGATAGATAGATAGATAGATAGATAGATGAGCAACTGCTATAATGTTGAGAATACAAACCATATACAATGTCTAGAAGAGGCATCGTTTGTGTTTTTCGATACTAGACGTACGAATCTGCCAATATCTTTATGACTTTACTGCAGTATGGGACTGAGTTTATTCTACACATTGTTTTAAACCTTATTCTTGAAATGTCAACATTATTCTACAGAAGTGCATAATGAATGAAATAATACTTCCTCTTCTATTTTATTTCCTTAATTCTAATACTCTTCTGTAGTTTTGAAAGTGAGCTAACTCTCCTCTAATATAACAAACTTTCCCTGATTTGCAGACATCCACTACGAGCCGCCCTATTGGTCCAACCAGCCAGTGTTCCATCCGTCAGCCAATCAGCGGCCGGCTCCGTCATCGTCGTCCTGTCGCTTTAAGGATCGAAGCTCCGCCCCTTCAGACCACGATCTACTGACCCACGAACAGCTGCGAAATCTGGGCCTCACTAACACTTACCTCAAGTTTGGGACGTCGACACAGCAACACACACACTATCCACAGAGCTGTCCGCAAGCTGCCCACACCCCTCCCACACCCCCCTCCCCGCCACCATTGCCCCCCAACTCAAACAGCTATCCTACCCCCTGCATTGGTGGTCCCGGACTGGACCCAAATATTAACATACCCCAGTCTACCTGTGTACTGGAATCCACATCCCCTCAACATACACAGTGAGTATACAATCAACATTCTAAGTTTTTAAAACATTTTTAAGGATTTTTTTTAGTGTTATGGCTTGTAGTATGTGTTCCAAATTATAAACCTTCTTTTTTCTATTCTGCATACTACAGCTGATCATAAATAGTATGTAGTTAGCTAGCATGCAGTAGGCAAACAACTGGGACATACTTTTACTTATTTATTTCATCCTAACATGGCTCCTTGATCTTGCCTCTTGCTTTTATAACCTGTCTTATCGCTGGTTGTTTTCACTCAGAGGCTCCATCGATGTGACGTCCCTTCAGCTGCAATGGATTGTGGGTCAGAACCGCACAAAAAAGCTGCTGATTTCCACACTAAAAGTTATGACCGGATATAGTAGGACTTCTGGGTATTTTTAAGGAAAAATGCATTTGATCAAATTTTTATTTATGTATTGGGACATCCTAAATCTTTTTCTAGACACCCTACCACCCAGCATTGACTTGAGAATCAAACGTAATGTTATTGTGAAGAGTCATTCTCAGATTTCTAGGAAGAGGTTAGTCATTGATTAACAGACTGCAACGGTTATCAGATAGCCAACGAGTGGCCAGGTCATACAAAGTGAAATCCATCCTGCGCTCCAATCCCCATACTGTCTGCTATTTAGTGCAGGAGAAAAAAAATATTTAGGATGTCTCAATTCTTAGGGTCTGATTTAAGCATGCTTAAAAATACCCAGACTTCCTACTACATCCGGTTGAGGTTGTTAGTGTTTGTTAGTCAGCAGCTTGTTTTTTTGGCGATTCTGCATGCCAACTAGTTAATTTCTATGATGAGCTGCAGTATGTAGAATAGAAAAAAGAAAAAGTATGAGATTTGGAATGCATTAAGATGTTTTTAGATCTAGAAAATTGTTGGATATACACCATAAAGCACTGAATGAGAGTGACATACAGCAACATATAGCATGGTGTCGTCGGCATATACTGTTAAGATTATATTTTCAAATGTACTAAAGAAATCACAGAAAAAAGTAGTGGACCTAAATTGAATTAGATAGATAGTAGAGTATGAAGAATTAACAATATTTATTCTCAATGTTTTATGGTTATGGAAGGCTCAGAAATAACTAAGAGCAGTGCCAAAATATATTTTATTAGATATCTTGACTTTTAAATAAATATATTTGTTTATAATTGAACAAATAAAATAAAATAAAATAAATCTTGTTTTTTAAGTTAAGTTTAGTAATTGTTCTATTTTTTTTCTGTTAATTTATTGAACATGGTAAAAAATAATACAAACAAAATAATGAGCAATAAAATTAAATAAATAAAATAAAAACAAACAAATGAAATAAATACATAACTCAAATAATACAGTCCATGTTCAAAAGGGAAGAAGTGGAAATAGTTATGTTTCTTTATATTGAAATGACAGAACATATACTTTAAACTATCCCAGTTATCTCTAGGAAGTTTTACACAAGTCGGAAACAATGGCCTCATCCTTGACCCTCCGACCTCAGGAGTCTCATTAGCAGGATAACTAAAGCTAGAGTTTATCACTTAAGAAATGTGACAAAGATTAGGACATTTTTACTGTTGAAAGACTCATGAATGCTTTTGTATCCAGTCGTCTTGACCACTGTTTCTTGACCTTATTCCCCTTGGAAATATTTCTAAAGCCAAGTTAAAGTGGATCGGTTCTTATTTTTTATTTTATTTTTATTTATTTCAATTACATTATTTTTTTAATCATTTATTTATTTACACTGTAATTTATTCTATCAGTTTTGATAGATTAAAAAGTATAAATGACCAAAATACAGTGATGTGCAAACAGTGTGTGATTAATGAAACAAATAGTTTATTGTTAATTATTGATTCTAAGGTTTTTATTCGTCAAAAATAAAATTTAGATAAATGCAATTTAAATTAAAAAATTGTGAGATTTGAATGTGTCTCTACGCTTCAGAAAAAGAGAAAAAAGTAATAAATAATAATAAAATAAAATTAACTAATTAAAAAATAATTAAATAAATAGAAATAAATATAATTAATAAAATAAAATATATATAAATATGTAATATTTAATTAAAACAATTTTATGTTTGATATATTTATAATATGTCTCTCTCTGCTTCAGTTCCCCAGACAGTAAAAAGAGGAGGCGGTCCAAAATAAACAAATAAAAAAATAATTATAAAAATAAAAATAAATATAAATAACCAAATTAAAAATATATAAAATTTAATATTTAAATTTAGAAAATTCTATTTGATATGAGACTCGAGACAAAAAAAGAGAAACGTTAAAAAAAATTATAAAAAAGAAAAAAATAATAATAACAAAAAATATAGGGGAGAACGGGGTAATCTGAGCCACTTTTTACATTTGCTCCCCTCTAAGCAAGCTAAAATGATTTATCACTCAAATTTACACATTTCCCATTAATTCAGGATGTTTCCTAGAAATTCCAGCAGAATTTTTTCAAGACAAAGGGCAGTGAAAATATGATTGTTTTAAAAAAAGTTGTCATGTGGCTCACTTTACCCCAGCTGTGGGGTAGACTGAGCCAGACCAGGACAATCAAAGGGGTAAAGTGAACCAGCTGGGGGTAAACCACTTTCCACTCTGAAACTACCATAACAACACATATTGTAACAGTTATAATCCTGAAAGCTAGCCACACATTCCAGAACTAATGTCAGACTAGTAAAAGAATGATGGGGTTTGGTCAATTAAGCAAAGCTAATTTTCTAAACACTTGAAAGTAACTCTGAACAAAATCAAATACAACATATTATAATTCAAAAGGTTTTAATAAGATTCAAATGAAAGATAGAACCAGTTAGATTAGAACACAGTCTGGGGGTCAGAACACAGGACCCTTAGAGCCAGCTTGTGTCTGGGGGTTAATACATAGGAAAATCAGAACCAGCGAGAACAGCCTGGGACTCAGAACACAGGAGAAGACCCAACTGGATTATAACATCAGCCTGTCATACTCTACAACTAGGCCTACTCTACATTCCAGCCCTGAAGGTTACAGGGAAAGATGAGAAGGTGCTCTTTCCGTGTGGTTGCCCCAGGTCGTCTTCCTGGTGTATTTCCTTGGCATGATGGCTTTTCTACAATGTGTATGACATTAAAATAAAACATATGTGATGTAATATTACATTAAAATATGTTTAAGACTAAACTTAACTTGTACCTCATGGTGGGGGAAAGTGAGACAGTGGCTCACTTTCCCCCACAGCATTTGGCTCACTTTCCCCCACCACCACAATTTGAGAAAAAACTACCTCTCTTAGCATTTCAGGCTAATCTTCAGTTATCAGCATCACATGGTTTCATACGTTGGTAGTTCATCAACACTTATGATAGAAGTTTTTCTACGTGAATACATTTGCTTTGGCACAACAGTTGATTAAGTTGACAGCAAGAACATTTACTTTTACTTGCAAAATACCTATTTTGGTGAAATAAACATGCTTACCACAGCACCATGAGGTCCTCTCTTTCAGGGCCATGGGGAAATGAGAGGGGCCTGAAAACATATATCTCACATGACCACAAATGTTTTCCGTTGCCTAGATACAGGGAGTGGCTCACATTAGCCGATGCCTCAGATTCCCCCGTTCTCCCCTATAAAAATGTAATATTTACTTAAAAAAATTGTCTGTTTGATATATTTATAATGTGTCTCTCTGCTTCAGTTCCCCAGACAGTAAGAAGAGGAGGCGGTCTGAGTGTGGGGAACTCAGAGGGTCCTGTGTGGACGGTGAGGGGACTCGAGGTTTGGGCTCCTACCAGCTGCTGACATGGGACCCCTTCACCCCTGAACACTGGAGCACTCTGTACAACAGTAGCTACCACACTCTGTAAGTATCTGTGTTTGTGTGTGTGTGTGTGTGTGTGTGTCTGTCTGTCTGTCTGTCTGTCTGTCTGTCTGTCTATCTATCTATCTATCTATCTATCTATCTATCTATCTATCTATCTATCTATCTATCTATCTATCTATCTATCTATCTATCTATCTATCTATCTGTCTGTCTAGATCGAGAGCATTTCCGTTAAAGATGGTTGTATAGGAGAAATATACAGACGCAAACAGACAAGGTTTAGTCAAATAAACACCTGAATGTACATGTTGGACCTTTTCATTTATACTAGTATGAAAGAAGACATGTTATGGAAGATACATAGACAGAAATCTGTAAATTGACCCGTGCTTCCCCCCTGTATATTTCTAGGTCTCCTCCTGCATACCATGTGGACACAGACAAAGGCTTCGTTTACTCTTCAGCCGACGAGTCTTTCGTTTGCCAGAAGAAGAATCACTTCCAGGTATAGTAGAGGGGAGGGACATTATACAATTATATAATTATATCGCTCAACTATCTCTGCAATACAAAAAATAAAACATAACGTTGGTCACCCAAGCAGTTAATTGTCTGTTTGACCAAAAATAAAATAAACTAATAATAATAACAATAATAATAATAATAATAATAATAATAATAATAATAATAATAATAATAATAAATACAAAATAAAAAAATATTATTTAATTCAGAAAATGCTCTGATGTGAGATTTGAATGTGTCTCTATTTGCGAATAAAAACATAAAACATAAATAATGGTAAACAAAAAAAAAAAAAAAATAAAATAATAATAAAATAATAATAATAATAATAATAATGATAATAATAATAATAATAATAATAATAATAATAATAATAATGATAATAATAATAATAATAATAATAATAATAATAATAATAATAATAATAATGATAATGATAATAATAATAATAATAATAATAATAATAATAATAATAATAATGATGATGATGATGAATAATAATAATAATAATAATAATAATAATAATAATAATAATAATAATAATAATAATAATAATAATAATAATAATAATAATAAACTTTCCTCCCATCCCTTCTACCAGGTCACTGTTCACATCGGTTTGGCGTCGGAGCCTCGACACGTCAAAACGCCCAGCGGACCCCAGGAGGTCGACCACTTCATTATCAAAGTGTTTGGGATCAAGGTAAGAGGCGGCCATTTTGTCTGGCCTGTCCCCTGTTTCCTCTGTAACTCCCCTCTGTCACATACTCAGGCCAACGTTGCTTTTGATCATTGTTTTTGCTTGTATATATTTTTTCTCTGTTGTTTTAATAAATAAAAAAAAATGTTAAGATAATTTTTTTGGCATTTTCAAGCTTTATTAGACAGTACAGAGTTGAAATGGGGGGGAAGGGGGGGGGGGGGGGGGGGGGGGGGGGGGGGGGGGGGGGGGGGGGGGGGGGGGGGGGGGGGGGGGGGGGGGGGGGGGGGGGGGGGGGGGGAGGGGGGAAGGGGGTGGGGTAGGAGATAATCTAATTTCTATGTATTTATTATTTTATATTTAAAGCTGCAGTGTGTAGAATTTTGGGTTTTATTTCCGGGCAGATTTTGTAGAAAGTAATTATAATATCCATAAGTACATTTATTTTAGTGCATAATAGCTGAAAAAAATGTTTTTAATTATTTTTTTTCCCTTAGAAAGGGTCTCATATATATCCATATTTCTGCATATTTTGGACCAAGGCCTAGGGCCGCCATCTTGAAAGTGTCATAGTTGGAATGTCATCAGGTGCATTGTTTAACATTTAGAATTGTTCTTGTCCTTGAAGGCCACTGTAGCTTCTGTTATTATTCTAAAGGGGTGGGGTTACCCAGGGAGTGCTGCATTCTAGAACTTTGTAGAACTTTATTGATGATGTCATATTACAGACTGCACCTTTAAAATGGTGTGATATATATGTTATTTTAAATTTAAACCTTTTCTGTCTGCCTAACAGCTGGATTCTCCGAGCCACCAGGTGACTATTGAGCAATCTCAGCCGGACCGTACCAAGAAGGCCTTCCACCCCGTCAGGTAAAAATATGTCCTATTTCATCTCTGTCTCTCCACACTCTCAATAAAAGCTTGAAAGGCAAGGCGCTCCGGTGGTGTAGTGGATAGAGCGCGTACCATATTGGCTCCAGCCTTCGTTGCAGTTGTCGCGGGTTCAAATCCGACCCGTGGACCTTTACTGCAGGTCATCCCCCTGTCTCTCTCTCTCTCTCTCTCTCTCTTTCTGTCTCCCCATTTCAACTCTCGACTATCAATAAAGTTTGAATATCACCACAGATATTATCTTTGAAGAAAAGCAAAAAAAAAACACTATTTTTTTTTTTTAATTTAATTTTTTTTTTTTTTTTTTTTTTTTTTTTTTTTTTTTTATTTTATTTTATTTTATTTTATTTTATTTTATTTATTATTATCATTTTTGCAAATTAAGCCAAACACTGATACACAATGAATCCTCACCCCCCAGAGTCAGTCTCCCTGGCAGTAAAATCACCAAGGTAACGCTGGGCCGACTTCACTTCAGCGAAACAACGTCAAACAACATGAGGAAGAAAGGAAAACCCAACCCGGATCAGAGGTCTGTCTGTCTGTCTGTCTGTCTGTCTGCCTGCCTGTCTGTCTGTCTGTCTGTCTTAGTGCCTGTCTGTCTGTCTGTCCGTCTGTCCGTCTGCCTGTCTGTCCGTCTGTCTGTCTGTCCGTCTGTCCGTCTGTCCGTCTGTCCGTCTGTCTGTCTTAGTGCCTGTCTGTCTGTCCGTCTGTCTGTCTGTCCGTCTGTCTGTCTGTCTGTCTGTCTGTCTGTCTGTCTGTCTTAGTGCCTGTCTGTCCATCTGTCTGTCTGTCTGTCTGCCTGTCTGTGTGCCTCCCTGTCTGCCTGTCTGTCTGCCTGCCTGTCTGCCTGTCTGTCTGTCTGTCTGTCTGTCTGTCTGTCTGTCTGTCTGTCAGAGGTGAGTGAGGGAGCGTATTCAAGTTGTGATTGTCAGTGATTCTGGAGAACGCTTGTTGTCAAAATTAACTTTTCGTCAAAGTCAGTGAATATCTCCTCATGATCCGCTACCTGTCTGTACTGTGTGTGTGCTGGGAAAAAATCTGGTGTTAAGCAATAGCCTAGGCTCTGTAAACTGGTATGTAAACAAAGGGACTAAAGCTAACTGTGTTGTTGTTTGTAGATATTTCCAGATGGTGGTTGGTTTGTACGCGGCGCTGAGAGGAGGGGAGACGGCCCTCATCACAGCTCTGGCATCGGACAGAATCATCGTCAGGGTAATGACACTGACCTTAAAACACAGACACACAGACAGACAGACAGACAGACACAGACAGACAGACAGTCAGACAGACAGACAGACAGACAAACAGACACAGACACAGACGACAGACAGACAGACAGACAGACAGACAGACACACGCAGACAGACAGACAGATATACAGACAGATAGACCATAAATAAATTAAGCAACAAGTGT
>CM049416.1:22962500-22970000 GCA_026929865.2 Hyperoplus lanceolatus
ATTCCTCAACAGTAAAATACATTTTAGGTAATATTTTCAATGATGAAGACAGACAGGTTTTGCCATGAATTCTTCACAATAGGCGCAGGAAATGCCAAAATAAATGTAGCCTACATGTTTACTACTACAAAATACATCAATGTCTCTCTTAAATCTCAAGCGCTTACATAACAGTACTTGCTGATTAAAAAAGTAAAACTCAGTTGACGTCATATGTCAACAGTGGGGCCGCCTTCCTGCGAATGCGCATGCGCAGGAGGCTGAGCTTCCATGGTAACGGCCGAAGCTTGCCTGGGGTATTACAGCCAGCCCCTTTTCTAGCATGCTAAACTGGTCAGTTAGCATGTTATACGATGTTTGAAACAGCTATTTGAACGACTGAGCTCGTGACGTGATGGCTGGGTGACGTTTCGCGCGGGGTTTTGTCGGGATGCCCGTCCGTTTCAAGGTAAGCGACAGGTGTTAAGCAGTAGCAACAGGTGCTGAAGCTAACAGGAAGTAGCCACCTAGCGCGCTAACTGTCATATTTCATTTCATTTAACCCTTATTTATACTGTAAAGATCAATTGAGGAGTGTGTGTGTGTGTGTGTGTGTGTGTGTGTGTGTGTGTGTGTGTGTGTGTGTGTGTGTGTGTGTGTGTGTGTGTGTGTGTGTGTGACCCTCCTTTGCAATGATGTCGAGTCAAACAAGTGCAAAGCAAAAACAACAACACAAACACAATATACAATGCAAATACATCAAATACACAACAAGCTGATAAAGAGAAAAAAACTATTGGAACATTTAGACAGAGATATAAAATGGCTGGAAATACAATGAAGTGGGTGAAAGTACAATATAGTCAAATTAAAACAGTTACAGGTAGAGTTTGGCAGATTTAGGATTATATGTCTAAATTGATTAAAGGATATGAAGGTATTTATTTTAATTTGTTGCTGTAAGTTGTTCCAGGAGTCGGGGGCACTGAAGCTAGAAGTCTTTCCCAGCTCAGACCGGGCTTGTGGGACATAAAGCATAAGCATGTCAGTGGAGCGGGTCTGATAAAGCCCATCTGAAATGTGTCAATATACTGTAGCCTAGTAACTAGTATCTACATTATACTGTCCCTGCGTTCCAAATCACATACTCTTTCTTTTCACTACACTACATACTAAAGTACAGAAGAGTTTTAGGGCCACAGACAGGAGAGAGAGAATAAAATCAGATAAGGAAGATTTTTTTCTCATTATGTTGAGAAATGTCATGAATAAAGACGAATACTCCAAAATGCTATTGGAGTTAGTGGGGCATTTATGTATTTTCAGCATACTACAATTGACGTGCATGTATTGGGACATCCTAAATCTTTTTCTGGCATACTAAATAGTAGGGAAGTGTGGGGATTGGAACGCAGGGACAGTTTTAGGTTAAGGTTAAGGTTCCTGTGCAAGTGACTGCAGATTGAGGATTAATATGATTTATCTGATTTAATCTGATCGGGATTATCGGTTTGAGATTGACTGTCTCAGCAAAGACACACACACACACACACACACGCACACGCACACGCACACGCACACGCACACACACACACCAGACTGAACAACTACACTCTGTATTTAATAGGCATTATTAAGATTGCTTGGTAATAATTATTGCATAGTTTTGTTTTATTCGGTCATAGATAAATAGCCAAACATTAGCAACATCGTGGCGAACAGTGGCGAAGTGGGTAGGGAGTTCGCCTCTGGTGTGCAGGGTCGGAGGTTCGATCCCCCGTCTCCCCGCCACATGTCGAAGTGTCCCTGGGCAAGACACTGAACCCCGAATTGCTCCCGATAGTTAGCTTAGTTAGCTTAGCACCCTAGCGCTAAGCCTACCCTGCGTTTCATTATTACTTTTGTTTGTTTTATATTGCTCAATATCTTTTTGGTTTCTATTCAGAACACATTTATATTATTGAATATTTTTTTTTGTTTTTCTCAGGCAATGTTAACATTTCTTTTCCATGCCAATAAAGCCCCGTTGATTAGATATAGATATGTAGATAATTAGATATATATTTAGACAGACAGACAGACAGACAGACAGACAGGTAGACAGATAGATAGACAGACAGACAGACAGACAGACAGACAGACAGACAGATAGATAGACAGACAGAAAGATAGACAGATAGACAGACAGACAGACAGACAGACAGACAGACAGACAGACAGACAGACAGACAGACAGACAGATATAACTCTAAAGTCTGTGCATGTGTTGTCTCTCTCTCAGAGTCGTAGTGAATACCAGAAGAGCTTCAGTGTTTCCCCTCAGCGCTGGGCGCCGCTGGCCGGGCTGCGCTCTGATCACATGGGTAAGAGAACCAGAGATTAAGATATTTATATATATATATATATAGATATAAACTTGCTAAATGTCTAAAGTATTGTCTGTCTGTTTATCTATCTATCTATCTATCTATCTATCTATCTATCTATCTATCTATCTATCTATCTATCTATCTATCTATCTATCTATCTATCTATCTATCTATCTATCTATCTATCTATCTGTCTATCTATCTATCTATCTATCTATCTGTCTATCTGTCCGTCTGTCTGTCTGTCTCTCTCTCTGTCTGTCTGTCTATCTATCTATCTATCTATCTATCTATCTATCTATCTATCTATCTATCTATCTATCTATCTGTCTATCTGTCCGTCTGTCTGTCTGTCTCTCTCTCTGTCTGTCTGTCTATCTATCTATCTATCTATCTATCTATCTATCTATCTATCTATCTATCTATCTATCTATCTGTCTATCTGTCCGTCTGTCTGTCTGTCTCTCTCTCTGTCTGTCTGTCTATCTATCTATCTATCTATCTATCTATCTATCTATCTATCTATCTGTCTGTCTGTCTGTCTGTCTGTGTGTCTGTCTGTGTGTCTGTCTGTGTGTCTGTCTGTCTGTCTGTCTGATTGTCCCTCTGTGTGTCTGTCTGTCTGTCTGTCTGATTGTCCCTCTGTCTGTCTGTCTGTCTGTCTGTCTGTGTGTCTGTCTGTCTGTCTGTCTGTCTGTCTGTGTGTCTGTCCGTCTGTCTGTCTGTCAGGTATCAGCAGAGAGCCGTGTCTCCAGCGGCGGAAGCGTCTGGGTCAGTGCTGCAGTTCTCTGATCTTCCCACAGGATCATCAGACCCACAGCACAGCGCCCCCCGATGGTAGGAGGCCGCCATTACACTCACAATTAGCCCTGGCCGTGTCCGAACTGCCATACTAGCGTCCTACATCCTACATACTCACCATCTATATACAGCATACCGTCTACTCAAAGATCGATTGTGTATGCGAGGTGCGTCGAAACGTTCTCAGTTGAAGTACAGGCCTACTCAAGCAATGAAGAATTTCTTCTTCTTCTTATAAGATTCAGGCAGTTTAGACACTGTTAAGCTTATAACCGCCCCCTACAGGTTAGATATTGAACTAGATTTTTACAGTTCTGTGTTCATCATCTGTGTTTTAGACCTCTTGTTTTATAATTATATTTTGAGGCGGAGGATCCCTCCGACGCTCTCTGTCCGGCTCATTAGCACTCAGCTGTCTGTGAGTTGAGCTGGACGAGCCGCGGTGTGTGGAACAGCGATCTGTTCTGATCTCTCTCCACTATCAGACTCACTTCACTCATTTCACTTAGTGACTCTAATGTTGTTAGGTATTTATCTTCATCTCTTATCTATTGTAAGAGTTTATGAATGACTGCACGTACGTCTGTCAGATCGCGGAACCCCAAACAATGTTGTTGCCTAGCAACTTGCTCGAAAATATTTCATTTTCCTGGGCGGGTAGAATTGACCCAGTGCATTGTGGGGCGGTTGAGTAGGAAAAGTATACAATCGATTCATACCCAAAATCTTCCCGGAAGTTAGTACTCATCCGGGAATTTCTCACATACCCAAACTCGCATACCCAACCGTCACATACTCAAATTGAAGTCAAAATGAGTATGAGTAGGACGTTAGTATGGCAGTTCGGACACGGCCCCTGCGTTCCAATCCCCGTACTTCCCCTACTATTTAGTATGCCAGAAAAAGATTTAGGACGTCCCAATACATGCACTTCAATTGTAGTATGCTTAAAATACATTAATGCCCCACTAACTCCAATAGCATTTTGGAGTATTCGTGTTTATTCTTGACATTTCTCGACATAATGAAAAAAAAATCTTCCTTATCTGATTTTTCTCTCTCTCCTGTCTGTGGCCCTAAAACTCTACTGTACTTTAGTATGTAGTGTAGTAAAAAGAAATAGTATGTGATTTGGAACACAGGGCCTTTTCCAAATCTCACACTCTTTCTGTTTTACTATTCTACATACTACTGCTGATGATAAAAAGTGCGTGTCTGCATGCATGGGGTAGGCATGCAATTGTTTTCATAGAAGCTCAGTCCTCTTCACAGCAGACCCGGGTTAGAATCCAGCCCGGGTCGTTCTCTGTCTGTCTGTCTGTCTGTCTGTCTGTCTATCTGTCTGTCTGTCCTCTTCACAGCAGACCCGGGTTAGAATCTAGCCGTTTATTATTTATGAAAAGTTAAAAATAAAATATTTGCAAATAATTTGATAAAAAAGTCGAATTTTTCATAATTTTACAAATAATTTATTAAAGTCTAATTTTTTTTTTTTACAGATTTCAACAATAAAAAGTTGAAATTTGTTAATTTTTCAGATAATTTATAAAAAAATTCAATTTCTTCATTTCAAAAATTTTTTTTAACAAAGTCGTAATTTTTTCATTTTTACAGATTATGTCAAAAAAGTTTAGATTTGGTAATTCCCCTCTTTGCCCCATTTCAACTCTGCCTCTCCAAACCTGTATGATAAAAGCGAAAATATTTTTTGAAATAATCATCAATAATTATTATTATTTTTATATAATGTTTATAAAGATTTTAAAACCTAAAAATAAAGTGTTCTTCTCCAGCAGCCTCCATCGGTCGCTCAGCCCCAGAAAATCTATTTTTTTTTAAAAATAATCATAAATAAAAAAATATAAATGTATCAAATCTGAATTCTTTTTTTTTTCCTTCTCCAGTCCAGAGGAAGGAGGCCAAACCGCGGCCCCCTCCCGGCCCGAGAGCAGGCCCTGGACCAGCTACAGAGGCTCAGACAGCTAAACCTAAGCCTACTGCAGACCCAGGGACGGCTGACCTGCTCTCAGCTACTGGGAAACCTGGTAAATACACAATGACATGACTGTGCTTTCACTATTCTCTGTTTCCTGGATTCTTTGTTGTCTTTTCCCTCTCTGTGGACTTTGTTTTATTACTTTGAAGTCTTAAAGGAACACTTCACCCATACGGAACCGGCGTTCTATCATTGTAAAAACTTTATTATGATATAATGAATGAGGTTTTTCTTCCCTCAGTCTTCCCTGGGCCCAGCTGTCCTGTTAATCCTAACCCTACATTTTACCATGTGTGATGTCACACTAGTAAAATGTAGGGTTAGACACTAAGACCATAAAACACTCTTTCTGCCTTTTCTCAGGCTAGGATATAATATTTGTAATATATATTATTTGTTTATTATACTGTATATTATATATTATATTGTCCAAACACTGTTTTCTATCTCCTCAGTGAAGCCCCGCCCCTCAAAGCCCGACAGCCAACCACAGCCGAGCAAACCTATGACATCACCGCCTGATGGACAGCAGCCGCCGGCCAATGAGGTACATGCGTATATTGGGTCATCCTATGGCTGTGTTCCAATACCCATACTATCAACTATTTAGTATGGAAGAAAAAAGATTTAGGATGTCCCCATTCTTGTGGCCGGATTAAGTATGGTTAGAAATACCCGGATGTCCTACTAGATCCGGCCGAGATTTTTGGTGTTGAAAACTGCATCCTATTTGGGCGATTCTGACCCTCAATCCAGTGCGCACTGGAAGTGACGTCACATCGACGAAGCCTCCATATGAAAACAACCGGGGATGAGACGGATATAAAAGCAAGAGGCAAGATCAAGGCGCAATGTTATGATGAAATAAATAAGTAAAAGTATGTCCCAATAGTATGCCTACTGCA
Organism: Hyperoplus lanceolatus; assembly: GCA_026929865.2. NCBI lineage: Eukaryota > Metazoa > Chordata > Actinopteri > Uranoscopiformes > Ammodytidae > Hyperoplus > Hyperoplus lanceolatus. The sequence continues at coordinate 22,968,551 of CM049416.1, forward strand.
TCCTAACTAGATTATTTCTATCATCAGATGTAGTATGTAGAATAGAAAAACAGAAAGAGTATGTGAATCGTAACGCAGGGTTAATCTTTTTCTAGCATACTAAATAGCAGGGAAGTATGAGGATTGGAACACAGGGGCGACTGTGGCTCAGGTGGTAGAGCGGGTCGGCCAATGATTGAAGGGTTGGCGGTTCGATCCCCGCCCTGCCACCTGTGTCATGTTGTTGTTTCCTTGGGCAAGACACTTCACCCACCTTGCCTCGTGTGAATGTCGATAGTTAACTTGCTATCGGTGTATGAATGTGTGTGTGAATGGTGACGTGGGAAAGGAAAACAGGTCTCCCTTGCAAAAGAGTCTCCGGTCTCAATGGGATTTACCTGTAGAAATAAAGGTTAAAAAAGAAAATGTAGGGGCGCCCTTATCTCAGTTTGTAGGGCGTCCCCCCCCCCATGGGCCTCGGCCAGCAGCGGACCCGGGTTCGATTCCAGCCCGCGGTCGTTCTCTGCATGTCACTCCCCTCTCTGCCCCATTTCAACTCTGTCTGCCCAAAAAATATCTTAAAGAATAAAAATAAAATGTGTATGGTCTCCATCCACTTTAACAGACTGACGGCGTGCTGCGCTGGAAGGCGGGGCTCAGGTCTGCAGCTGAACCCACAGAGAGTCAAACATCAGAATATCACAGAAAGTTCAACTGGAAGAAACCGCTCACCTCTGCTTCACCCATTCTGACTGCACAACAGGTAACACACACACTCACACACACATGCAAGCACGCACACACACACACACACACACACACACACACACACACACACACACACACACACACACACACACACACACACACACACACACACACTCACACATACACATGCAAGCACACACACACTCACTCACACACACTCACTCACTCACTCACACACACACGCAAGCACGCAAGCACGCACGCACGCACACACAACAAACGCAGGCACGCATACACACAGACACACGCACGCGCAAGCACGCACGCACACACTCACTCACTAACTTACTCACTCACTCACTCACTCACGCTTACATGCACGCACGGACGTAGCACTCACTCACTCACTCACTCACTCACTCACTCACTCACTCACTCACTCACTCACTCACACGCACACAGACACACAAGCACGCACACACACTCACTCACTCACTCACTCACTCACTCACTCACTCACTCACTCACTCACTCACTCACTCACTCACTCACTCACTCACACGCACACAGACACACAAGCACGCACACACACTCACTCACTCACTCACTCACTCACTCACTCACTCACTCACTCACTCACTCACTCACTCACTCACTCACTCACTCACTCACTCACTCACTCACTCAGACAGACAGAATCTTGACCTTATGGCAGTACTATAGTCGTATTTCAAGTAATAATAATACAATACAATAGACTAGT
>CM049416.1:22980000-23040000 GCA_026929865.2 Hyperoplus lanceolatus
GTTTGAGGGTTAACACTAGGTTTTAAGGACAGGCCTTTAAAGGGCTGTTTGAGGGTTAACACTAGGTTTTAAGGTTCAGGTATGAATTAGGTTTATGTTAGGGTTAGTGTAAGGGTTGGGGTTAGACATTTAGTTTGATGGTTAGGGTTTGGGTAAGGGGCTAGGGAATGCATTATGTCAATGAATGTCCTCACAAGTATACCTGTACAAACGTGTGTGTGTGTGTGTGTGTGTGTGTGTGTGTGTGTGTGTGTGTGTGTGTAGGGACGAGGGGAGGTTACCGACTCCAAGGCTTAAGTTGCTGCCTGTTCAGAGAACTCACCATGACCTCACCACACCTGCCACAGGTACACACTCACTCACTCACTCACTCACTCACTCACTCACTCACTCACTCACTCACTCACACACACACACACACACACAAACATACTTAAACAATTACAATCACTTATTTTTTTTAAATTTAAAATTGATGAATAATGCCAGCTCTGCTTATGACCCCTAGGAGGCGCTATACTGGTGGGCAAACTCAAGGGCAGTGAAGACTCCCCATCCAAACAGCAGGTAATATTATAATGATACATGAAGTTCAAAGTGCTTTACATGGATAACAACATAGGAACAAGGCAAAAATGGTTGCGTAGTAAGAATGCATGCTAGCCATTAAAGTCACTACGAGGAACTTTTAAATATTTCTGAAACAGTCTAATTTTTCCTCTGATGATCATGAATTACATGTAACAGCAAACGAGACCATCAGTGCAGCAGATCAAATGTAACGGCACATCCACCAGTTTCCTACTACATGTCTAATGTTATGGACAAGTAGGCCGACCTCACCTGTCTGTTCCACTCATTTCAACTGACTTGTGAAAACTGCTCGGAAAAATCAAAATTCTTCGACATATAGCCACTTTGTTAATTTTTTTACAGTAATGTCAATAGTTACTTTCCCTGGTAACTAGTTACTTCTGTCATGAAGTAATTCAGTTACTAACTCAGTTACTTTTTGGAACAAGTAGTGAGTAACTGTAACTAATTATCATTTCAAAGTAACGTTCCCAAGACTGGTCATTTGTAGTGAGTAGTCATTCATTTATTGCATTATATTTCTGTGTTCAGCGGCCTGGCTCGGCTGTGGACCCTCCAGTCAAACTAAAGGAGGCGTGGTCGGAGAATAACTCATCATCCTCTAGCTCCTCCCGTGAGCTACGGCCCGCCCATTCTCCCCCCTCTAAACCAATCAGAGCCAAGCAAAGGCCTTCACATTCCGTAGCCCGGCCGCCATTGGTCCATCCCACACAGCACGGCATCCATGGCACCCTGAGAAACGCAGACTTCCAGCATAATGGTGAGAATAGTGGATGAACTTTTAAATATTTCTGAAACAGTCTCATTTTTCCTCTGATGATCATAAATGACATGTAACAGCAAATGAGACCATCAGTGCAAAGAATGCTATTTTTATATAGTTTTTCTTTATGCCTTTGCCATGGGTATACGCTCACCCAGGAACAACAGCTGGCGTGGTAAAAACACTACCGCTTTAGTCCAAAGGGGGGCGCTGGAATTAACACACACAAAAGGTGCTACGAAAGATCCTCGTAGCACCTTTTAAATATGACAGAAAACAGCAGATTTTTCGTGACAAATTCAGTTTATACATTATTATTATTATTAATAATATTTATTCATTTTTGTGTTTAATTTAATTCACTACTTCACTACAAATGACACACACACACACACACACACACACACACACACACACACACACACACACACACACACACACACACACACACACACACACACACACACACACACACACACACACACACACACACACACACACACACACACACGTGCTAAAGATGGTGATTTCCCTTCTCTTCACTTCCTAGTCGTTTTCTTTTCATACATTTTTTTCTCAACAGATCAGATTTCAGATAAAAATCTCTCACACACACACACACACACACACACACACACACACACACACACACACACACACACACACACACACACACACACACACACACACACACACACACACACACACACACATTTCAGATAAAAATCACTAAACGTCTCATGTGATGAAGATTTTCTTTCAGTATGACACAATATTTACTATGAAGAACTAACCGCTCGGCCTTTTGAATCACTGATGTAATGTAACTGATCAAAGGACAAATCAAAGATGTTCGGCATCATATTATAATGTCAAAAATATAATATGTGTGTGTGTGCGTGTGTGTGTCTGTGTGTGTGTGTGTGTGTCTGTCTGTCCGTCTGTGTGTGTGTGTGTGTGTGTGTGTGTGTGTGTGTGTGTGTGTGTGTGTGCCTGTGTGTGTGTGTGTGTGTTTAGGTGAACTGGGACTGAGGTTCAGAGAGCGTCAGTGTCCGGGAGGCGGCTGCGGCTCCGATGAAGGTAAAAACTCACACACACATTAAAGGCGCAGTGTGTAGAACTTATTGGTATTTTTTTTTTTACACCGCCATGTTTCTACAGTAGCCCAGAACGGACAAACTTAACTTAACGGCCTTACACGTTTTTATATATAGTGGGCGTCCTGGGGAAATGCACCTGTTGGAAGACCAAGAAGAAGAAGAAGTACTATAGAATAAATAACTAAATAAATCTTCGTCTCATCACTTGATATTGTGGAAAGACTTGAGGCAGTGGTGGATGATGCCATCTTTAGTAACTATAGCTTCTTGTCCTTGAAGGCCACCGTAGCTTCTGTAAATTCTCCTCTAAAGGGAAGGGGTTAGCAAGGGAGCGTTGACATCTACGTAGATACCATTAAATATTCCAACATTACACACTGTACCTTTTTAAAAAAAAAAAATAAATAAAAAAAATTCTGTCATTTTTTTTTGTCTCCTAGACGACCGTCTGTCGGTGATGTCATGGCGTTCCGCTGCTTCCTGCTCTGTGGCGTCGGCCATCTTGGATCGGGCTCAGAAAAGGCGGGAAAACTTCTGGGGAAAGAGATGAGAACTATTTATTAATTGATCTATTTATTTCACCTTTTATTCAATCAGGGAAAGTCTTTAAAAGGTGCTACGAGGAACTTTTAAATATTTCTGAAATATTTCCCTCTGATGATCATAAATTCCATGTAACAGCAAACGAGACCATCAGTGCAAAGAATGCTATTTTTATATAGTTTTTCTTCATGCCTTTGTCATGGGTATACGCTCACCCAGGAACAACAGCTGGCGTAGTAAAAACACTACCGCTTTTGTCCAAAGGGGGGCGCTAGAATTAACACAAATATATTATATAGATATTTTTATATAGTTTTACTTCTAACGTCAACCAGTTCACTTCTGCTGTTGTTAAGGAAACCTTTTGTGTGTATGTTTTGAAAAGGTAGATTTTTTTTTTTAGTGAATCGATCATTGTTGGACAATAATCAATAAGAATGATGTATAATCATAGATAGTGAAGTAATTTAAATATAGACAATCGTGTATTTTTGTAGATAAATGGTGCTAATGTTTCCTGCACTAGATGGCTTTATGCTAATAGTAACTATGTGTATTTAGTTTGAACCTTTATGTCTGTATTAGTCTTTATGTGTATTTCATAATTATGTTGTTTACTGTGCGATTGCTTCAGACCAAAGTCATAAAAGTGACATGTGAACAACTCATTTTGTTTCTTAATTTCTTAAGGAGGGTGTGTGTGTGTGTTGTGTGTGTGTGTGTGTGTGTGTGTGTGTGTGGTGTGTGTGTGTGTGCACTGTGTGTGTGACTAATTCAGTGGAAATTATAGAAAATTTGCCTCCTGTTTGTGGAAGGGGGAGGGGGGGGGGGGGGGGGGGGGGGTTATATTGTGTGAGCAAAATACAAATAATTTTTAACGACTTTTCCGACACACTTTCCACGTCATTTCCTGTGATTAGATTTCTGGACTTTCTCATATGACGATACGAGTCCACGCCCAAACACACACACACACACAGACACACACACACACACACACACACACACACACACACACACTCACACACACACTCACTCACTCACTCACTCACTCACTCACTCACTCACTCACACACACACACACACACACACACAATCCCTGGTTTGGTTTCACACGGTCATCTGTGTGTGTGTGTGTGTGTGTTTGAGTGAGTGTGTGAGTGCTCAACTCAAACAGTCATGTGTGTGTGCATGTGTATGTATGTATTTGTGTGTGTGTGTGTGTGTGTGTGTGTGTGAACGTGCATGTGTAAGCATGTGTGTATGTGTGTGTGTAAACATTGTGTACATTAATGACCTGTTGCCTAGTAACCTGTCCATGGGAAGTGATGACGGTTGTTTGTTCTTCTTCTTCTGTACATTCAACGTGACGTTTTCCTCACTGGAGTTTTTTCTTTTCAGGAAGGCAAATATTTTCAGGAATTTTCTTGAGAATTCCTGAAACCTGGGCGTCACTCCACATGTTTTAACAATGTGTCAGAAAACCAGGTAAAATATATATAATATATATATATATATATATATATATATATATATAAAAATTTAAACACATTAGAACTCCAAATAGAAAGGCTTTTTGAAAAGGATTTCGTTTAAAAGATGATATTAATCAAAATCAAGGCTATTGTTCTATTAAACCTGCAGTGTGTAGAATTTTGAGGTTTTATTTCCTAGCAGATTTTGTAGAAAGTAATTATAATATCCATAAGTACATTTAATTTAGTGCATAATTGCTGGATTTTTTTTTTTGAATAATATTTTTTTCCCTTAGAAAGGGTCTCATATATGTCCATATTTCTGCATATTTTTGGACCAAGGCCTAGTGCCGCCATCTTGAAAGTGTCATAGTTGGAATGTCATCAGGTGCACTGTTTAAAATTTAGAATTGTTCTTGTCCTTGAAGGCCACTGTAGCTTCTGTTATTATTCTAAAGGGGTGGGGTTTCCCAGGGAGCGTTGCATTCTAGAACTTTGTAGAACTTTCTTGATGATGTCATATTACACACTGCACCTTTTAAAGATAGTTTTCACAAGCGTGGTATTTTCCTTCGTGGACGGTTGAATTGTAAGAATGAAGAACATAAATATCAATAAGTTGCCTCTACAATAACAAATACATCTGCAAATATAATGTTTTGTGTTCACAGATGATAGTTAAAATAAGTGCACGTAACATTTTTTCTGATTGCTTTGTCAACTATCACTATCTTCTGGCTATTGTTTTTGTTGTTGCAAAACCCGCACGCACACACACACACACACACACACACACACACACACACACACACACACACACACACCCCCAAAACCTGTCACCAAACCAGCCAAACATTGACAAGTGTGTATCATGATTCACACGTATAATAAAGTCTAATCTAAGTCCATAAAGTCTAAAATCTTCCATAGTGAGTGTGTGTGTGTGTGTGTGTGTGTGTGTGTGTGTGTGTGTGTATGTATGTGTCTCTATGATATAATTTCAGTTTAGTCACGGCCGGTTATTTCCCTTTTCGTCGTTACCTGGGTAACCTGGGTGCTCCACTTCCTCGTTTACACGTCGGACAGTTTTGCAACATTTCTCTTTGTTGTGACGCAGAGTGATGATGTCATCATGATGAGTTTATGGAACCAATAAAGAGAAAATGGCCGCCCTAGATTTAATGACATTATGAAATCACTAACGGGAAATATATGAGTAACAAGGAAAAAAATATATAATTAGGCTACTATTTCATCACTCAGTTTGGCCCATCTGTAAGCAATGCAGCTCAGGGTTCACACACTGTTGCACATACAACAGTACATGTTGGACCTTTGATTTATACTAGTATGAAAGAAGACGTGTTATGGAAGATACATAGACAGAAACATAAAAAAAAAATTGACCAGTGCTTGAAAATAAACAGTTTTTTTTAGCCTCCATTGTCTCTCCTCCTCTGGGACTCACACGCCCAAATCCAACACAATAAACTAAATATTAAACAGATAAAGGAACTCGGTCCCTTTCTCTCCACAACCCGGAAAAATCTGCCGGGGAAAAACTCCCCAGAAGGAAGAAAAGTAGACGGGGAAAAAATACTGTGACCTGTGTGTGTGTGTGTGTGTGTGTGTGTGTGTGTGTGCTAAAATGTGTGTGTGTGTGTGTGTGTGTGTGTGTGTGCTAAAATGTGTGTGTGTGTGTGTGTGTGTGTGTGTGTGTGTGTGTGTGTGTGTGTGTGTGTGTGTGTGTGTGTGTGCTAAAATGTGTGTGTGTGTGTGTGCTAAAATGTGGGTGGGGGAAATATGCCTTTTAGTCGAAAAACGGGACGAGTTATTATACAATGAAAGTGTTTGTTTTGAAATTGATACCTGTCGATTTAGTCCATTCTCTTTATTCATATGGTGTGTGTGTGTGTGTGTGTGTGTGTGTGTGTGTGTGTGTGTGTGTGTGTGTGTGTGTGTGTCTACACTTGTATCTACACTGTGTCCTTGCTCTACTATTGTGTTCATTTGTGTCTCAGGTGTTGCTCTCTTCAATTGTGTTTTTACATTATTCTGTATTGCTTTGTTGAGAGGCGCCTGGGATTTAAGGGTCTCATTATCAATGACTGCTGCTACACACACACACACACACACACACACACACACACACACACACACACACACACACACACACACACACACACACACACACACACACACACACACACACACACACACACACACACACACACACACTATTATGTCCTAAGAAAATGTGCTGTTACAAAATTACATTCATTTATTTCTGTCAGACATTAACAACTAGATTTCCGGCAATTTCCACCGGTCCAAGTATTGGAAGTTTCTCAACACTATTCTGAAGGTTATTACAGAAGGATTCATTCATATGTTGTTAATTGTCTGATTTATGGGACATTTTGGTATATGAAAAATACCGAAAAATTCATTTTTAAAACCTGAACATAGTACATTTTGGTTAACAAAATAAAAGAAGGCTGTATCCCAAATCTGTTCTGTAAACTCTTTGGTTTCTAATATGTTGTAAAAAATAAAATTAAGATTTTTTTAATATTATATTTATAAAAAGATGCAAATGTACCCATCATCTGTTAGAAAAAGAAAAAAAATACACTGTATTACGACAAAGGCTGTAAGTCTGTGGAACAACTGCGATGATGAGCTGAACAGTATCAAAACTGAAAAAACTCTTCAGAAACAAAACATTGAATTGTCATGACCTGGAGCAGTGAACTTCTGTTTTGCTGTTTTCAATTGGATGGTTTTCGTTCATTTTATTTTGAAATAGTTTTGTCGAAAAGTTTTGATTTGTTTAACCCACGAGCCAAACATCATAGACACTGACTGATTCAAACTGAACATTTATTTATTTTTGTAAACAATTATAAAACATAAGAGGACCAGAAAAGTTTTCCTTAAAGGCCTACTTCACCGGTTTGAATATGAAGGTGTATTGAATTCTGAGATCCTATGTAGTATAAATGTGCAAAAAAAAAAAAAAATCGGTTCATCCTAGCCTGAGAAAAGGCAGAAAGAGGCTAGGATGAACCGATTTCAATTTTTTTCGCACATTTATACTACATAGGATCTCAGAATTCAATACACCTTCATATTCAAACCGGTGAAGTAGGCCTTTAACTTCTTCCCTTTTGAACATGAACGATGTTATTTGAGTTATGAGTTGTTGCTTAGGATCCTGAGGACATTGGTTTGTTTTTAATTTATTTCTTTCCTTTTTTACTGTTAAATCGTTTTATTTTTGTTTGTATTATTTTTTTAAACGATGTTCAATAAAGACTTAAAAAAAAAAAAAGATATTCCCACATTTGCATATGTATTAAAAAAAATACTTGTTTTAATGTCAGGAATCAACTGGCAGCGTTTCATGTTGATATCTATAAGTTACATTGTTTAACCCTCTTTTCCTGAAATGTCTCACATTAATTTCTGTTCTTTTATTCATATTAATTTGAATATAATCAGACCAGTCTAAAGCAGCACCCTCTAGAGGCCATTAGACGAACTACAGGTTAAAAGTGGCCACAAGAAATGTTTAAGTTGTTACATCTATCTATCTATCTATCTATCTATCTATCTATCTATCTATCTATCTATCTATCTATCTATCTATCTATCTATCTATCTATCTATCTATCTATCTATCTATCTATCTATCTATCTATCTATCTATCTATCTATCAATGCAATAATAATTAATTTTGGTTAGCAACAAAAATGTAAACGTTTCAGCTGTAAATACAAATTTACACACAAATGTACTGTAAGGTTCTCTGAGGAACTTTCAGTGTGTGTTAATTCTAGCGTTCCCCTTTGGACATAAGCGGTAGTGTTTCTACTACGCCAGCTGTTGTTCCTGGGTGAGCGTATACCCATGACAAAGGCATTAAGAAAAACTATATAAAAATAGCATTCTTTGCACTGATGGTCTCGTTTTGCTGTTACATGTAATTCATGATCATCAGAGGAAAAATTAGACTGTTTCAGAAATATTTAAAACTTCCTCATAGCGACTTTAATATAATAACAGACAGAGAGAGACAGACAGACAGACAGACAGACAGACAGACAGACAGACAGACAGACAGGCTTCTTCACAGCACGCTGTACGTCAATGTTGTGTCATTGTTAATGCCGTGGAAGTTCCATGTAATTGATAGTATTTCTCGAGGGCTTTCCTCCGAGGATCAAACATTAACAGGTTGGACAAGTTTTTATATTTTTTTTTATTCATCAGCGGGAAGTTTATGCAACAATGTGGATTTCCAATCTTTTAATCCAGGGAGTGCTCACACACACACACACACACACACACACACACACACACACACACACACACACACACACACTCACACACACACACACACACACACACACACACACACACACACACACACTCAATATTTCATGTTATCTCAAAACCACAATGGATCTTTATCAGATTAGATAAAATCTTATCTGATTACACACACCACACACACACACACACACACACACACACACACACACACACGCACGCACACACACACACACACACACACACACACACACACACGCTTACTTCAATAAAAAAAAGAGGAGAAGCAAACTGATTCGTCACACCTTTTTCTGACGGTTAATTTCCTCTTTGTGTAAGTGACAGTAAACACAGATTGCACCAGCTCAGCACTGACCTGTGTGTGTGTGTGTGTGTGTGTGTGTGTGTGTGTGTGTGTGTGTGTGTGTGTGTGTGTTTGGGGTTTTTCGTTTGGTTACCTGTCCTATATTCGTGGAGAGGGGGCGGAGGATCGCTCTGTATAAATAGTTGCGTTGCAGAGAGAAGAATTCACAACAGCTTTCCACTATCAGGTAAGATCACAAGCAAACAAATGCAATCTATTCATTGCTTTGTTTATTTACTATTATTAATGCTATGTTATCTAATATTATTAATTTTTAAAAGATTACCCTAAAAAATACTCTATCAATTTAATTTATTATATATAATTAATTGGTCATTTAGTATTGCATCTTAATTTATTCTTCCTTTTTTTGTATTTTATATAATTTTTTTATATTTTTTATTAATAGAGGCGATATTAATTCTTTATCCTATATTATTCTAGTTTTCTCTGCTCATTATACAGCCACGGAAAAAATCAAGAGACCAGTCTGGATTTTTCTTCAATCTTCATCTCTACATTACTTATTAAAAATGCTCTTTAATGGCAACATTTTTATTGTGAATTTGGTGGAAATGTTGTCAGTAGTTTATATTATAAAACCAAAATGTTCATTCTACTCAAACATATGCCTCTAAAGAGTAAAACGAGAGACACTGAACATTTGGAGTGGTCTCTTCATTTTTTTCCAGAGCTGTCTGTTATCCTTGTGTATTACGAGTGAAAATAAAGGTTATTGAGATAAGATATAGATTATATAATTAATACAAATCAATCTTAATGTTTTGTTAATATTCATATTACTGATTAATGTGTACTGTGCGAATATTTGAAACTTTATAGCCAATTTAATTGATTAATTGATTAATTGATTAATTGATTGACTGATTGATCTAAATATGTTTGTTTGTGTTATTTTACAGGTGAAAACTCTACAAATCTTCCACTAAACGATTAAGAAAAAAACCGAATCTATCTGAAATCATGCAGCTCTCAACCATCGCGTCTTGCCTTCGCCCGGTTGCCCTGGCGGCCATGTTTGTCATGATTCCGCTGCTTGTGATTGGCTGGACCGAGCAGGTGACGGCTCACCCAGTGGACATAGCGCTCAGCCCTCCGCTGCACAACCCCGACACTTACCAAGCAGTGCACGAGGTCTCAAAACACGTGAGTGGTTTGATTTATAAATATAGATATAATTTTATTATTATTATTATTTATTCTTTTTACAATAAACAAACTGTACAAATAAAAAGGCCAGTTGGAGGCTTAAAAAGAGATAAATTTAAACATTTGATTAAAAATGCTAAAAAAAATAATATTTACAACATAATGACAAATATATATATATAGATTTTATAACTTACAAAAGATATAGATTTGTTTTTGTGTTCAAAGTATTAGACAAAGTATCCAAACATAACGTAAATTGTTTAAGTTCAAAACGTAGATTTTTTTCTGTCTGGTCAAATAATGTATTTTTTTATTTACAATAAACAAAACAGAATGCACAAAGACCAGTGCAGAGAAATAGGGATTATTTTTTAAAATGTTAATATCTTTAAAAAAAACTGAAATATTTACAACATGATGTCCAAAGGTAACGACAATAAATATATAGATTGTATAACTTTTACTTGCAAGTCTTGGCCTTCATACAAACGCCTTCAAGCTAAAATGATATCAAATGATTTAATATGTACAGTATTTATATGTCTACAGCTCATAGAGTTTGCATTAGAATTTCTATCTATCTATCTATCTATCTATCTATCTATCTATCTATCTATCTATCTATCTATCTATCTATCTATCTATCTATCTATCTATCTAGAGATATTCATTAGGTGCTTTAATTTACAAAAAGTTAAAAACATAATGGTAATATTTTGGCTAATTTAAGTATTTTTGACCTGAAATTGTCAACTTTGACCACGATGTTGGCGACTAAAACATAAATAAATGATGAATTTGGTGATTGAGATCCTTGGCATGATGCACAAAGCTTTAAAACAATATTAATTGTGTAAATAAATGATATTTTTTGGTGCTAAACTGGTTTTTCTTTCGCTTCAGGCCCAGAGTTTGCTGTCAGTTGATGACACCAACACAAGACTGATGCCCCACACTCAGGTCAGAATCATGTCAAACCACACACACACACACACACACACACACACACACACACACACACACACACACACACACACACACACACACACACACACACACACACACACACACACACACACACACACACACACACACACAAAATAGTTTGTTTGTGCAGTTATGTTGCGCTAACATGAAGAATTGGAGAATTTTTTTGAATCATACTAAATAAAAAATATTTGAGTTGACTTCATAAACAGACAGACAGACAGACAGACAGACAGACAGATATACAGACATATACAGTATATTGTATCATTAACGTCCCATTCCATTCGTCCCTTTCCAGATCTGCTGTCTCCATGCCAACATCCTGGACTACTACCTGAACAACATCCTCCCTCACAGCAGCGACAAGCAGCCGCACATGCACCGCCTGAGGACGGACCTGACCCGCGTCAGCGAGGACCTGCAGGCACATGGATGCGTGAGTATTTCTATAGAGATATATAAGAGTATTGTTTTTTTTTATTGTTTATTAAAAATGTATTAAAATATATTTTATAATAAAAAAAATAATAAAAAAATAAAATAAAAAATTAGATACATTTTTTATTTAATTTTTTAACAAAATCTATTAAAAAAAAGAGCATAAGATAAAACTTCTGAGAGTCTGAACACGTTTGTAATCTTTTTTTTGTTTATTTATTTCAAACTTATTTCTAACTTTACTTTTTTTATTTTTTTTACACAAAAGTATAAGTAAATGGTTAGTGGACTGCACTTCCATTGTGTTTCTGTCCAAAGTGCTCATGATCATTTTGACCTGCAGACACATGGATGTCTACGTGTTTTTACATGGATAGAAGGATATTGTTTTGTCTGTGTGTTTAAAAAAAGTAAAAATAAGATAATTTTTTTCCAATTTCTCGAAAAAGAGCCTATGAAAAAATAGCAGCAGCTTACCACCCAGAGTGCAAGCTAAAACACAACAAAGTCATCATTGGCATTTAAAAATATTTTTTTTCTAAACACATATCTAACACGTATTTCCTTCCTTGTTTCTGTACAGAATGTGACTCGTTACCATGACCACGCCCACGCCGTGGAGTTCCGCAAGAAGCTCAACAAGGTAAAGAACGCTCGCTCAGGTCTTTACTGCATATTGTTTTATTCTGAAGGCTGCCCTTCAAAATAAAAGCTTAAAAAAATATAACAGAGCGTGCCTTTAAAAAATATATTGGTGCTTTAGTGAGTTTGTTGCAGCAGGACAGTTGATTTGGAATAAAAAAAATTAAGTATAAAACCAGATGTTATTTCACGTAGGATATTTCAGTTGGTGTGTGTATATTGTTTTCTAACGTGTATTGTGTGTGTGTGTGTGTGTGTGTGTGTGTGTGTGTGTGTGTGTGCTTCAGATGGACAAAGAGAGCGGCATCAACAAAGCAGTGGGAGAAATCGACATCCTCTTCAGCTACCTGCAGGACTATTGTATCTATTCCAGAAACGCCAGCGCTGCAGCCCAATAGATACTCAGCTCTTTGAAGGTGCTACGAGGAACTTTAGAATATTTCTGAAACAGTCTAATTTTCCCTCTGATGATCATAAATTACATGAGACCATCAGTGCAAAAGAATGCTATTTTTCATATAGTTTTTCTTAATGCCTTTGTCATGGGTATACGCTCACCCAGGAACAACAGCTGGTGTAGTAAAAAAACACTACCACTTTTGTCCAAAGGGGGCGCTATTAACACAAACAGAAAGTTCCTCGGAGCACCTTTAACTTTTGCTATTTATCATATTTATCACTTTTTATACTTTTTTATTTATTCGTCTATTTAAAGAATCGAGAACGTATTTAAATAATCTTTTTATATATTTAAAACCTACAATATTTATATTGACTGTTGAACTATTGATCTGTTTATTGATCGGAATGTCATAATACCTGTTGAGGTGTTTATCATGTTGCCATGGTTATGGCGGATTATTTAAAAAAAAATAAAGAAAAAAGAACGTACAGTATTTAAACGTGAAATGTTTCACTCAAGACATTTTGTGCTGTGAGATTTCTTTAAAAAAATTAATAAAGTTTGGTTGAAAATTTGAACGTTCTGACTCTTCTCTTCAACATTTTTACTGTTTATTTATTTTCAGTGTTACCTTACAAAACTTTGCCACAATACTAGTTCCACACCGTTCATCGCACACACACAAGAAATATCTCAAAATGTGCGTCTCGTCCGGCAGTGCAGTGCTGTGGCTTTTTTTTTAACACTTTCGCCACACGGGTTTTGAGAAAAAGGCAAAAAAAATTCAATAAATATCTCTGGCTAAATGAATGGGAAATTGAAATGGAATGTTGAACGTCTCTATAGAGATCAGAGGAGATTCTAAATTGGAATGTTCAGAGCAAGAATGGGTGAGATCAGCGCTAGAGTGGAGGGCAGCTGAAAAAACAGAGGAGAAAAAACGTTTTTATTTCGCACATCACTCGCACATTTTTCACTTTACATATATAATTCCTACATCAAAACGTAGGAAATATTGTCCCGGTCGCACACATGTGACTATTAAAACAAACTGACCAACACATTTGGATCTGTGAGCTTCCAAGTGACTAAAAGTCTCAGCAACTGCCCCATAGACTCCCATATTACAGAGTCTAAGCATTTATGGAGACACACAGTCAGTACCACTTTTTTAAACTGCTCTATTTCTCACAGTTTTAAACTGCATTTTCACATCAAATGTGCATCAGGATGTCTCGCTTCTGACAGTGTGGTTATTCTGATGATCGAACAAACGTTCAGTGAGTTAGAGGCAGCAGTTTGAGAGAAAGTTTTCATTAATATTAACGTGCCCAAAGATCAACATCATTTCAAACACATTCAACTTCCTTGAATCAGTCAAAGAGGGGACTGTGTCTCAGGTGGTAGAGCGGGTCGGCCAATGATTGAAGGGCTGGCGGTTCGATCCCCGCCCTGCCACCCACTTTGCCTCGTGTGAATGTCGATAGTTAGCCTGCTACCGGTGTGTAAATGGTAATGTGGACACGTCTATAAATAAAGGTTAACTAAAAAAAGGAAAATCAGCAATCCTTCACGTAAGGAGCTGTAACCATCAAATGTTTTTACTGGAAGAGTCCCTTCAACCATTATCACAATAGTTGACAGTTCTTTTTAAAGTGGGCTGTGACGAAGTGTGTAGGGTGGTGGGCCCGCAACTATAGGGTTGGTGGTGCGATCCTCCGTCTCCCCGACACATGTCCAAGTGTCCCTGAGCAAAGAGACACTGAACCCTAAATGTCTCCTGATAGTTAGCTTGCACCCTGCGTGGTAGCTGCTGCTGCTATCCGTGTATGAATGTGTACCAATTGAAAGTAGCTTTGGATGAAAGCGTCTGCTAAATGACACGTAATGTATGGATTCCTCCACTTATCCATTCAGCTGCACTTGAACAAACTGTTTTTGGGGAGTTTCATTTTGAACACAAATCTGATTTCATGAACTCTCCATGTTTGTTGTGACTAAAGATTCTTGAAAAAAGTTGTGGAGGTTGAAAGTAGAAAGACGCATACGCAAAAATCAATTAACTGCAAATATGTGATATTAGCACTTCTTCTAAATCAACTAAAACATCCGATTTTACATGTTTTTCATGTGTTTTTTTTTAATGCAAAAATCTCAAGTTGTTAAAGTAACAAATTCTCAAGTGAAGTAGTATCTCAAAAGTTAACGCAATCAAAGTAGGGGAAGGTGGGGTGATTTGTGCAACTTTTTACTCAAAGTGATTTTAAAGTGAGGCCTTGACAGTTATGTCTCCAACTCAAATATGTACATATATTTCAGGATGTTGTGCATCCCTGGCAATAAAAACTTTGGATCTGGAATAAACTGTTTAAGAAATATAGCTTTCGGAAAAAAAGTTGTCTTGTCGCACAAATCACCCCACTACGTGGGGTGATTTGTGCGTCATTGTGTCACAATGACAAAGTCACCATCATCATCTTTCTGGCCATCTGAACTCTCATCAGTGGTGTCGTTAAGTGGAATTGAGATGTCACTCTCTTCTGAGCTACTGTAGACAATCACTTTCTTTTGGTGACCAGCGTATACAGCCATGCCACTGGCACAACTCTCAGAAATGTACTTTGCACTAGTTGCTCCGTGCTTGTGGAACCAACTGCCACCTGACAAATGTGATTCCCCCTACATTTCTGCCTTTAAATCAAGGCTCAAAACCCATATGTACACCCTGGTGTTTCCTCCCCCATTAACCTCTGCACTACTTACTTACCTCTGCACTACTATCTGTGTTTATGTGGATGTATGGGCTTTACGTCTTTTATTTTGGTTATTGTTATTTTACCTTCATTGTTTACCTACTGAATGCACTATGTACAGCACTTTGGACAGTGCAAACTGTCATAAATGTGCTTTTATAAATACATTTTACTTACTTACTTACTTATAACTCACCCAGGCCCTTGCGCACAAATCACCCCATCCCCAGAATTTTGGATAATAGGCATGATGCAGCAATTTAGGGTTGACATTGTGCTAATTATATAGACTCAAAGTGTAGCATACCAAAGCACTAAAACATGTGTCAAATGTTTTCAAACGTGTCTATAATTGTTCAGACACAATAATCAAAAAACCTTGATCATGGAAATTTTACTTTGAAAGGCAAAACACAGTTTTTTGAGCTTAAATGTGCTTATATCTTATTCCTTGTGTCTCCCTTCTTTACAGGATGAGTCAAATGGATGGCTCTTCTTAAATATGTGGTCACATTTCCAATTTCTTCCACGGTTTTCTAGAAACAAGGGGTTTTGCAACTTCCAAAATGCACAAATCACCCCACCTTCCCCTACCTGTGGATATGTGTTTTCGTTTCTAACCACAACTGCTCCATCCATCCATCCATCCATCCATCCATCCATCCATCCATCCATCCATTCATTCTTGTTTAGTTTTTTTTTGCATCTCATGTTGCTAACGAAATTGGACCGTTGTTTTACAGCCCACACACTGCAGGGTTAAGATGCCAGTTTCATAAGACTTTAAGAACGATTGACGCTATGTAAAAATAGGACAGTGGAGCATCAAGACGCTGCCAGTGTACAGACTAACACAGATAAGAATGACTGTGGGTTTTTATGAGTCATATGTCACCGATGTGTGTTGCGCTTTAAGATATCTCTGGCGGTAGTGTTTAGTGCACGGAAGATGTAGCTTTAACAGGGACAGTGTATAAAATATTTATATTTATTTGTTTATCGTAGAGGGTACTGTGTGATATAGCAAGACTTGAACTCATTAAAGACCTACTTCACCGGTGGAAATATGAAGGTGTATTGAACTCTGAGATCCTATGTAGTATAAATGTGCAAACATTTTAGAAATCGGTTCATCCTAGCCTGAGAAAAGGCAGAAAGAGTGTTTTATGGTCTCACTGTCTAACCCTACATTTTACTAGTGTGACATCACACTAGTATTCCTTTAGGTTTCTTCAGAATGTTTAGAAAGAGGAGAAGTGAGTAATTCAAGAGGTTGTAGTTAGATGTTCCAACGTTTTACACCCAAAAGTGACATTGTGGGGCGGCTGTGCTGAAGTGTGTAGGGCGGTTGTCTACTGGGTTACAGGGTTGGCACAGGACAACATTCACCCACTCAACTGCCACTTCACTGTCATGCCCTCCGGACGCAGGTACAGGTCCCTGTTGTGCCGGAGGGCTCGCTATGGCAAAAGCCTGGTGCCTGCAGCCATAGCAGCCCTCAACAAAAGGCCAAGATAAATCACCCCAGTCCCACCCTGTTTATATATCCTGTATGTATGTTTACTCTGTGTCTGTCTATTGTCTGTCGGCGTGCAGCCCATAAATGTACATGTGATGTGGAAAAGAATTTCCCCTTGGGGACAATAAAGTCTAAAGTCTTGTCACGAATAATATCTAATAACATCTCTACTTATATTAGGGCCCAAGCACCAAAGAGCGAAGGCCCTATTTTACCCGCAAATAATTTTCTTTTTTTTTACTCCTTGAAGACGCTTTTGAACCCTAAGCTTGCAGGAAAAATAGTGAAACTTGCACATCAAGGCTGGCGAAAATTGCGATCTGGTTTGTGAAACATTTTCAGGAAAAGCACAAAGCAGGAATGAGCTAGAAGCCTGAAACTTTTCTAGGAATATGTATTGGCCCAGGACGCACCAAAAAGTAATTTTGAGTTTTTGGCGAGGCCCAACAGGACGTCAGCCATTTTGGATTATGTCCGAAATATTTTGCCAAGTTTCATATTTTATAACAAACTGTGAGGCTTGTTAACTCAAAGACACACACACACACACACACACACACACACACACACACACACACACACACACACACACACACACACACACACACACACACACACACACACACACACACACACACACACACACAGACGCAATGACCTGTATAAACTAAACTGTTGCACAAATCTGCACAAACCACAAGTAGACGAGGCCTACTTGCCTACTTTCAACGGTGTAGTTTTGGTTTCAGCTCCCTGTGTGTAGGTTAAGTTATCTTTATTAGTCAATGTATACAAGGTACATTGAAATGTGTCTTTTTATATATGTTACCAGACTTTGGAGGGGGTCAGAGCGCTAAGTAAGCCATAGTACAGTTTCCCTGGAGCAGTTTGGCGTTAAGTGTCTTGCTCAAGGACACAATGGTAGAGATGGTGGGCACCATAGATGTAATAGCAGCCACAATTAGTTTTACTACTAACACCCTCCTGTCTGGTGCCGGGGATCCAACCAGAGACCTCATGGTTATTGGGAGGAGGAACCAGAGACCTCATGGTTACTGGGAGGAACCAGAGACCTCATGGTTACTGGGAGGAGGAACCAGAGACATCATGGATACTGGGAGGAGGAACCAGAGACCTCATGGTTACTGGGAGGAACCAGACACCTCATGGTTACTGGGAGGAGGAACCAGAGACCTCATGGTTACTGGGAGGAGGAACCAGAGACTTCATGGTTACTGGGAGGAGGAACCAGAGACCTCATGGTTACTGGGAGGAGGAACCAGAGACCTCATGGTAACTGGGAGGAGGAACCAGAGACCTCATGGTTACTGGGAGGAGGAACCAGAGACCTCATGGTTACTGGGAGGAACCAGAGACCTCATGGTTACTGGGAGGAACCAGAGACCTCATGGTTACTGGGAGGAGGAACCAGAGACCTCATGGTTATTGGGAGGAGGAACCAGAGACCTCATGGTTATTGGGATGAGGAACCAGAGATTTATCAGATGAGACTGCACCTTAACATCATCAGTATCACTTAAGCCTGGACAGGATTTGAACCGGGCACTCTGCATCTACTGTCTGTACCACTCAATGGACCCACTGCACCACAGAGTAAAACATTCATACCAGATGTGCTAAGCTTCACAGTGACTGCACATTAGTACGATTCAAGATTCAAAGTGTGTATTGTCATATTGCACAATAAGAAACATGTTCTCAGTCATACACTCTCTCTCTCTCTCCCTCTCTTTCTCTCTCTCTCCCTCTCTCTCTCTCTCCTTCTCTCTCTCCCTCTCTCTCTCTCTTTCTCCCTCTCTTTCTCTCTCTCTCCCTCTCTCTCTTTCTCCCTCTCTTTCTCTCTCTCTCGCTCTCTCTCTCTCTCTCTCTCTCTCTCTCTCTCTCTCTCTCTCCCTCTATGCACAATACGAAACATATTCTCAGTCATATACAATGAAATTCTTCCTTTGTTTTCCACAGACTGAACGCCAAGAAAGAGACATGAAAATATGCAACATACTAGTAAAATAGACAAACAACAGCAACAATACAGAATATACAATTTACAAGGAGAATAGAAGAGCAGCAACAAGGTAAAACAACACATTTAAGTTCAAATAAATACAGCACTCTCTCGTAACGTAGTAGTAGTAGAAAACTTTATTGTCCCCGAGGGGCAGTTGGGTTTGCGGCACAGTCGCACTTCACTTCATGACATCAGACAAATGACACAAACAGAAAGTCCATTCATCAG
The DNA here is from genome assembly GCA_026929865.2 of Hyperoplus lanceolatus. Taxonomy (NCBI): domain Eukaryota; kingdom Metazoa; phylum Chordata; class Actinopteri; order Uranoscopiformes; family Ammodytidae; genus Hyperoplus; species Hyperoplus lanceolatus. The sequence goes on from CM049416.1 coordinate 22,999,348, forward strand.
ACTGACAGACGTAACATGAAGAACATACATTACACACTACAATGCACTATACACCTTTGGACATGACCAGGCCAGCTGGACATAGCTTATTTTGACTGATTTAAGGCTTTTATGGCTTGTGGTACAAAAGAGAATTTGGATCTGTTCTTGGTCATAAGGGGTACGCAGAAACGACGACCAGATAGCAGTAGTTTAAAATGGGATGCCAGGGGGTGTGTACAGTCACATACAATGTTATTGGCCTTTTTCACCAGTCTGTCTCTGTAAATGTGTTCAATGCTCGGTAGTGTGATCCCAAGTAACTTGCTGGCAGTTGTAACTGTTTTTCTGGTTGTCTTTTTCTGTGACTCGGTGGCATTTCCAAACCAGCAGACAATGGTTTTGCTTCAGGTGTGGTCTTAACATTCTCAGTATTCCGGACGGGGATTTGAACTTAAAATTTGCATGTTAGAGAAAGACCTCAACCACCAGCCCAGTGGGATTTGAACCTGTAACCAAGTGGTTGCATCGCTCCTTAGCCCAGAAAGGACCAAATGCGCCACTGAGACCATTTTCACACTAGAAACCTTTTTCCGGGCCTCTTTATTTTTTCTTTGATCAGGGGATTTAATTTGAAAAAACCTTATTGTCCAGAAGAGGTTTTGAACCCTCAACCCTTAGGTCTCAAAGGCCATTTTCTTGCCCACTGAGCTACTCAGTAAGGCTAGAGCAAAACAGTTTCTTGAAGATTTAAATTCCATCCGTTGGTCACCGGCACCTTATAAGCATTAGTATCACTTAAGACTATATAAAGCTGTGTTGCCTCTCTAGCATTCATGTAATTTTCTTGCATTTATTACTTAAATATATGTCAAAACAGGATGTGGATATTTACTTTACAGTTGAGATAAGCTGTTGTATAAATTCATATTGGCTGCGTTCGGAGTCGCATACTCTTTCTTTTTTCTATTCTACATACTACATCCGACGATAAAAATAATCTAGTTAGGATGCAGTAAGCATACTATTGGGACATACTTTTACTCTCTTATTTCATCATAACATTGCGCCTTGATCTTGCCTCTTGCTTTTATATCCGTCTCATCCCCGTTTGTTTTCATATGGAGGCTTCGTCGATGTTACGTCACTTCACGTGCGCACTGGATTGTGGGTCAGAATCGCCCAAATAGGATGCACTTTTCAACACTAACAATCTTGGCCGCATGAAGTAGGACATCCGGGTACTTCTAACCATCCTAAATCTGGCCACAAGAATCGGGACATCCTAAATCTTTTTTCTACATACTATAGAGTAGAAAGTATGCGATTCGGAACGCAACCATATGCATCATCTAATTGTAATCTGCTAGCATCTAAGAGGCAATGCCGTAAATTTGATTCATCAACGCAGGACATGTTTACGATCATATATTACAGTGGATCTAGTTAAAAATTATGTTTGTGATGTGTTGTTAAAAAACGTGTTTGGTTAGCAATTGTGTACAAGCTAAAATCAATGCAATTGGCATCAGAATGTCTTCATACAGTATTAGACAGGTTATATTATTATTTACAACTATGTGCAACGAGCTGTTTAGTCAGAAATGTACACTGAGTATTTTTGTGAACAATCGTTTTTTATTGCAAATTCACAACAAATTGCTGTCAACATTCGCCCATCACTAATATAGTATAATATACACTCACTCACTCACTCACTCACTCACTCACTCACTCACTCACTCACTCACTCACTCACTCACTCACTCACTCACACACACACACACACACACACACACACACACACACACACACACACACACACACACACACACACACACACACACACACACACACACCTGTCTAGTGTCTACCTCACAGGGCTTTACCTGTGTGATGCAATCAAATGGGACTTCCCACATAGCTAGGTGATGAGGAAATACAGGAATTACAGCAAACTTCCGTCTGTGTGTGTGTGTGTGTGTGTGTGTGTGTGTGTGTGTGTGTGTGTGTGTGTGTGTGTGTGTGTGAGAGAGAGAGAGAGAGAGAGAGAGAGAGAGAGAGAGAGAGAGCGATAAGGATCTATATTTAGCTCTTTGTGTATGTCGCTGAAGCGGAACATGACCCCGGGTCGTCTGGTGATATTTATAGAACAAAGCTTGAAAAGAAACGTGTAGTTTTCTGAAAAAACACCAATCCACTCACACTGAACCTTTAAAGCTGCAGTGTGTAGAATGTTGGGTTTTATTTCCTAGTAGATTTTGTAGAAAGTAATTATAATATCCATAAGTATATTTAATTTAGTGCATAATAGCTGAATTTTTTTTTTTAATTGTTATTTTTTCCCCTTAGAAAGGGTCTCATATATGTCCATATTTCTGTATATCTTGGACCAAGGCCTAGTGCCGCCATCTTGAAAGTGTCATAGTTGGAATGTCATCAGGTGTATTGTTTAAAATTTAGAATTGTTCTTGTCCTTGAAGGCCACTGTAGCTTCTGTTATTATTCTAAAGGGTTGGGGTTACCCAGGGAGCGTTGGAATATTTACAGTGTTGTTTTAGTACTTCTGCTTGAATACTCCTTCATATGCAGCTTTAGGTGACATCATTTGAGGAAGGTGTGTGTGTGTGTGTGTGTGTGTGTGTGTGTGTGTGTGTGTGTGTGTGTGTTTGTGTGTGTGTGTCTTTGTGCTTGTGTGTGTTTGTGTCATATTCCTTCATGGTGTATGTTTTAGAAATATTCCAACTTTTGCTTAAAAGTTTACTTAAATTTTTATCTCCGGTTCAGTGACATATTTTTGTGCCCTATTATCTCCTGTTTGTTTTTCATGGCTGAGTGTGTGTGTGTGTGTGTGTGTGTGTGTGTGTGTGTGTGTGTGTGTGTGTGTGTGTGTGTGTGTGTGTGTGTGTGTGTGTGTGTGTGTGTGTGTGTGTGTGTGTGTGTGTGTGTGTGTGTGTGTGTGTGTGTGTGTGTGTGTGTGTGTGTGTCCTGTTTGTTTTTCATGGCTGAGTGACTGATTAACCTTCTGACTTCTAACTTTTGGGGTGAAAAACCTAAACTTATCACAGAAAGAATCCAGCCAGTGATACCGTGGACATTCCTGCTTCTAGTGGTGCAACTCAGCACACGTGTTCTTTATCGTTACTCTTACAGCCATAGGCATTGACAATAAACAATGTAATATGGAGGACTCATGAAGTTTATTTTATTAGAAACTAAATTTAGATAATTTTTGGCGGCTTTCCCTTTATTTGACAGTTTTTTATAATGGGGAAGAAAGGGGAATGACTTGATAGGTTGAATGTATCTACAGTACACACAGTTCTTGGGAATTGCCATTTGGAAAAAAATAAATGTTTTAAAGATGGAGGCCATGATTAGTATGTAAAATTGTGATTGCATTGATCGACAGAATTCTAGGTCAATAGTGTCTCCATCAGGGGTGCTCATGGTGTAGTGGTTAGACCCCCTCCATAGAGTCTCAGTCCTCTTCACAGCAGACCCGGGTTAGAATCCAGCCCGGGTCGTTCTCTGCATGTCATTCCCCTCTCTGACACATCTCATCTCTGTCTAATAAAAGCAAAAATGCCAAAAAATAATCTTAAAAAATAAAAACTCTCTCTCTCTCCCTCCCTCTCTCTCTTCCTCTCTCTCCCTCCCTCTCTCTCTTCCCTCTCTCTCCCTCCCTCTCTCTCTTCCTCTCTCTCCCTCCCTCTCTCTCTTCCTCTCTCTCCCTCCCTCTCTCTCTCTCTCTCTCCCTCTCTCTCTCTTCCTCTCTCTCTCCCTCCCTCTCTCTCTCTCCCTCCCTCTCTCTCTTCCTCTCTCTCCCTCCCTCTCTCTCTTCCTCTCTCTCCCTCCCTCTCTCTCTTAACACAGCTGCACAGTCACCGTTTCCCTACTCAGTCAACAACAAAAAAAAGCCGCAACCTACTTTTATCGGACCGCACATCTCAACAGTAAACCTAAAAAACCTTTTAACCGAAATAAACGAAATGCTGCGGATCGGATTACGTCACTGTGACCACGAAGAAAGATGAAAGACAATTACTGAGAAATCTCCTCAGACTTCAAACAACATTCAGGGCTGTACGCTTATTTTCTTAGGTGGTAGCACTGGTGCTAGCAAGCAAAAAAATTCAGTAGCACAACAATAAATTTGGTAGTACACAAAGTATGATCGAAAACTTGCATAACCTTAACCCTTGCATTTCACTGTAATTACCTTTTAGCCTGTCATCTTGGTCTCATTTGAGATTCTCAATTAATATCATATCCTAGTGTGTGCAGTAATAATTGTAGAAAAATGAATAGGGGTGCACTGATTGCAATTTAGACAAAATAATCTAACCTGCCATTTGCAAATTTTTGCTGATTCAGAATTATTTCTCCCCATAAGAATATAAAAATAATATCTATATCTATATATTTTTTGTATCTAGGCCTACATATAATTATTATATTAATAATATTATTTTTTTTTAAAACATTACAACAACAAACAAATAATTAAATTTTTGGAAAAATGTCCTTCTGTTAATTAAAACCAAACTTTAAAACATATAGCCTATTAAATAAAAAAGTATACATATTGGTACAATTTAGGATACATTAAATAGGTTGTTGTGAATGTCTTGGAAGTTGTTCTTCAGTGGCTTATTTCAAACTTTGTTTTTAGACTACTGTTGACTTTTCTCTGCAGCTGAATGAGTTGCCTTTCTAGCTAGAGCACTGCAGGGCTGTGAAGCGCTAACTTCCTGTTCATACCGGCTTCAAAATAAAAGTCAACTCATGTTTGGCTAGTAACAGGCTTTTAACGTGAAGTCGCACAGGAAATGTTCTGTTTGCACACGCGCTAACTGAACTGCGGTAATGTGCCGTCTCCTTCCGGTTATTACCTTTGGTGAAGTTTTCATACGGTAGAATCGCTGCTCGAGCACAGATCCCGAGGACACATATCTTTCAGCCTCCTCATTAGCAGCCTGTCGCACTGGTGTGATTGGACTTGTATTCATCATCGCACGTGATCAATTTCAGTAGCAAATGCGATCAAAACTGTCGCACTGTACAGCCCTGACATTTTACATTTTGTTTGATCGTTTCCATTGCCGGTTGTCCTGAAAGTTGCTTTTTAATTAATCGTTTCATTGCTCATCAAGTGCAAAGTCACTGTGTTTTTTTATTATTATATCAGACTAGGTTTGCTGAACTGTTAATTATTTTCGTTACATTTTTTAAGTAATTCTAATCATTTTATTTAATTTGGATCGTTTAAAAAAATGTATTGCAACCTTTATTTTAACAGGTAAATCCCATTGAGATCTTCAAGGGAGACCTGTTGTCAGAAAAGTAATCAGACAGACAGACAGACAGACAGACAGACAGACAGACAGACAGACAGACGGTGACTTTACTTACATGTGTTGCGGTTGTTACTTGACCTGGTTACTGTTCTGACTTCCAGGAAAACCTGCCAACACACACACACACACACACACACACACACACACACACACACACACACACACACACACACACACACACACACACACACTTACACTTACACTCACACTCTTTTTTTCTCACTTTTTTTACCCCTTTTGACCCTGACTCAGTTGGTATCCGTCTTCCGTTGATGTGAGTTTGAAACCTGTCGAAGCGGGAATCATGAAATGTGCTCCGTCAGCCATTCCTTTAAAACCACAACCTAGTTTAATCTGACTTCACATCTACACACCAAAAACCAAAGAGTCACCCCCAAGGGAACCAGAAGGGAAGCGACATAACACCATCAAATCATGTGGAAAGAAACTAAATTTAAGAAATCAAAGAATTAATCAATTAAGTCCTTGTTTTGAGGCGATTTAAAGAAAATTTAAATTAAAGTATGATAGTAAATAAAAAAAAAAATCAAACCCCATTTTCAATTAAATACACACACTAGACCAGGTGGAAAAGTGCTAGGAATAAGCCTGAGCTTATTAAATCCTACCCGCAGTCATAAACTAGGCAAAAATCTAAAAGAAACAATAAACTATAAAATAAAAGATAAGCTATACAGACCATTTTAAATTATACAAAAATACGTTGTCATATTTTATCAAGCTATTAAGAAATTAAAATATTAACATTAATGAGATTCTGTATCTTTCCAAAACATACGATTGTACATAATGTTTCCTTTATCAAAAAAAATACTATATTTCAATACATTTTAGATTGATGCTTTGTGACTTTTTATTTTATTTTTATTTCTTATTGTGTTTTGTGTCTTGGTTTTAAGTGTGAAATTTTGTTTTTTCAATGTGAATCTTTAATGTTTTTATGCTGCCTCCTTCTTGGCCAGGACTCTCTTGAAAAAGAGATTTTGAATCTCAATGAGTATATTCCTGGAAAAATAAAGGTTAATATAAAAAAAAAATAAAAATAATTTCTGATCTTTTTGTCAAAACCACCCCACAAATGGAAATACTTTTGATATTGGTCCGAGCGCCATGCCGTTTCAAATGTAAGTTATCGTTGTATGTTTCCAAACAGCTGTTTATTTTTTGGCTTTATAAATGATTAGTGCAGTCCTAGATTCTACCAGATGCCTTAACTTTAAGTCGTTTTAAAAATATGTTGCGCTTTTGTCTGTTAATCTGTATTTTTGAAATAAAAAATGTATCTCAAAAAAAGGCATATAGTTTTAAATACACTGTATCGGTTTGTTCATGATATCCTGTATCGCTAACTAGAAGAAATGTGTCTCAAAGTGCTTTACAATGATAGTATTACTGGTAAAGCTTCACATTACAAAATATTTAAAATGCAAATATAAAAGACAATAATAGTTGAAGTTAGATAAAAATAGAGTATGTAAGGCATCTAAAAGCATAAAAAGTAATCCGTTAATAAAATAAAATAAAATAAAATAAAATAAAATAAAATAAAATAAAATAAAATAAAATAAAATGAAAATAAATAATTTGTGAATACTTCAAAAAAGTATTTTAAAAGCAGCATATGTACAAACACAACATTTATTTTTCTATTTACACAAAACCCCCTTTACATTTCGGTCCCTTATGTGTGTATATCTGTGTTTGTGAGCATTCCATTACATTTTTACTATCATAACATTTAATTTTCGCTGACGCTTTTATCCAAAGAGACTTCCAATAAGGTACAAATCAGACCAGCAAGAATATTAGCGTCAAATTTAAGCTACAAAGTGTACAGTGCATATGGAAAGTGTACAAAGCGCTTCACTTTTTTCCACATGTTGTTATGTTACAGCCTGGAATAATGCTGGATTACATTCATTTTTTGTTTTCCTCAAATTGTACAAATTCTACACAAAATACCCCACAATGACAACTTAAAAAAAAGTGGTTTGAGATTTTCTTTTAAAAATGTATTAAAAAATAAATGTGAATACTTTCCGTGTGCGACTTCCAATAAGCACATTCAACCATCAAAGTACGAACTCAGAACAGCAAGAATCACAACAGCACATTAGCTTCAAATATGACAAACTATAAAGTATTTAAAAACACATTAAACGTGGGGGCGCCCTTAGCTCAGTTGGTAGGGCGTCCCCCCCCCCCCATGGGCCTCGGCCAGCAGCGGACCCGGGTTCGATTCCATCCCGCGGTCGTTCTCTGCATGTCACTCCCCTCTCTGCCCCATTTCAACTCTGTCTCTACACTATCAATAAAGCATAAAAATGCCCAAAAATATGAAAAAATAAATAAAATAAAATAAACATTAAACGTAAGACAAAAGTTAAATAAAAATATAAAAGTAATACAAATAATTAATACAAGGTAAAATAAATATAGCCGTATATATTTTTTTAAAGCCCTTTGGAACAATTACGTTTTAAAACCTTAATTAAATTATTATAAAGTGCGAGAAAATTAAAATATAGCTTAAAATAAGGCTAGGCATGGCAAGTTTATTCCTATAGCACAATTCAGACACGAGGCCATTCAAAGTGCTTTACAGGGGCGAGATTAGAATACATGAAACACATCAGAAAAGTGAATGAATAGAAATAGAACATTTAAATTGAATAAAAATGGCAGGTTAAAATGGAAACAGAAAAGTCTTCAGACTCGATTTAAAATAAAGTTAAACAAAACTCTGTGTTATACAAACTAGTATAAACATATACATTTTTATCAAATAGTAAAAACTCCACAGGTGTTGTAACCTGTCCTTAGGGGAACGAACAAGCCGCTCACAGGTGACTCAGTGATTTTAGGAAATTTCTGAAACAGGAGAGGAGATAGAAAGAGTACAGAGAGAGAGAGAGAGAATGGGCGTGTCCAGTAGAGTTGTGTTGTGTAGTGTGGGTAGGTGTGTGCATATAAAAGACAGAGGAGGGAAACTGCTATCAGTTTAGTGATTTAAGGGTCTTAAGCGTGTTTTTTTTTATTTCCCCCACAAGGAAGAAAGGTGGGTGGGTGGGTGGAGCAGATAGAAGAAGTGTCTTTATTAGTATCAGATAGATAGATAGATAGATAGATAGATAGATAGATAGATAGATAGATAGATAGATAGATAGATAGATAGATAGATAGATAGATAGATAGATAGATAGATAGATAGATAGATAGATAGATAGATAGATAGATAGATAGACAGACAGACAGACAGACAGACAGACAGACAGACAGACAGACAGATAGAGAGACAGAGATAGGTAGATAGATAGATAGATAAATAGATAGATAGATAGATAGAAAGACAGAGCGATAGACAGACAGACAGACAGACAGACAGACAGACAGACAGACAGATAGACAGATACTACCAATTATTATTATTATAGTAGTAGTAGAGATGTTGCTATTCTTCTCTCTCTATTTGGTCCTCTGTCTAACTACACCTGGGCTCGTTGCCACGGCGACGGTATCCGAGCAACAGCAAGGCGTCCTCACCTGTCGACAGGAGATCCCGGCCGAGCTCATCAGACAACTGTGGAGCCGAACCAACCAGCTCATCAACCAACTGCCGGTAAGATGTCTGTCTGTCTGTCTGTCTGTCTGTCTGTCTGTCCTTCTGTCTCTCTGTCTGTCTGTCTGTCTGTGCGTCCGTCTATCTATCTGTCTGGCTGTCTGTCTTCCTACTCTATCTATCTATCTATCTATCTATCTATCTATCTATCTGTCTGTCTGTCTGTCTGTCTGTCTGTCTGTCTGTCTGTCTGTCTGTCTGTCTGTCTGTCTGTCTGTCTGTCTATAATGTCTTCTTTCATACTAGTATAAATCAAAGGTCCAACATGTACATTCAGGTGTTTATTTGACTAAACCTTGTCTGTTTGCGTCTGTATATTTCTCCTATACAACCATCTTTAACGGACATTATTTCAAAAATGTTATACTTTAATAAATCAAAGGTCCAAAATGTACATTTAGGTGTTTATATATACAGCATATATACAGCATATATATATATATATATATATATTTTATATATATATATATATATATGTATGCTGTATATATAAACACCTAAATATATATATATATATGTATGCTGTATATATAAACACCTTTAAATATATATATATATATATATATATATATATAAAACTATTCTATAAAGTTTAATTAAAATCAATATGGGATATCAATGTATTGTCAAAAAGCTCACTAATAACTACTGGTTACATGATGAGTTAATAAAACTCACTAATAACTACTGGTTACATGATGAGTTAATAAAACTCACTAATAACTACTGGTTACATGATGAGTTAATAAAACTCACTAATAACTACTGGTTACATGATGAGTTAATAACTCACTAATAACTACTGGTTACATGATGAGTTAATAAAACTCACTAATAACTACTGGTTACATGATGAGTTAATAAAACTCACTAATAATACTGGTTACATGATGAGTTAATAGGGCTTTAAATCAACAATCAGTGATCAATAACTTACACAAAGGGGTCAAGCCATCACAAACGTTTTGAACTTCAAAATAATGGCCCAAATTAATCATCAATCTTTTTTTATTGGACATATTTTTAATTTTTTTCAAAATAAAAGTGTTTCACATCATTCATAATAATAAATAAAACTGTGAAGTATCAGATTTTCAAAGAGGAAGTGAAAGTTTGAAAAGCTGACGTTCTTTAAAAACCAGATCAAAGCTCGCCGATGAGATCACATGCTCTGACTGAAAGCACAGTAAGCACTTTGACAAACCACAATAAAAGGCACAAGTCACTGCTCAGAAATACCATTGACATACTAATACTAAAACCACTGTTATAACTATTGATTTTGAGGTGCTTTTACTTATTTTAAAATGTCAAGTTTATGCTAATAAGTACTTTACTTTATAGTCTCATTTTGCAAAATAAGTACCATCAATTTTGGGATATATTTTTATGCCATCAATGTAATTACTGTAAGAAAAGTTTTGAATGCAGGACGTTTACTTTGCTAACACTGTGGTAGGCATATTGCTATTTTTTATTTTTTTTTTTTTTTTTTTAGGCTACTTACTTCAGGAATATACAGTATCGAAGTCTTTTTTTACACTGCTTTTTGCTCATACACTTGCGGAAAATGTGAATCGGTTATGTTTCAACAATATATTCTTTGACTTTTATTCTCTGACGAGTGGGAACCTGTAAGGAGCAAACAAGAGGTTCATTCACTTTGCCTGAACATGTCAGATTAAAGGCATTTTTTGTTCTTTCAAGTAAATTAAATTACTCCTTAAAGAAACAAGCTTAAATTCCAACATTTTCTGACTTTCTCACTTAAGTTTGTCTCTTACAGGTACCTATACCGCTGAGAAAAAAAGTAGTAATTCTGATTGTGAAGTCTGAAGCATATATCTGATATAAGACTAATGATTTGTTTTGTTTGTTTAAATTCAGGAAGAAAAAGGAAAAGGCTTCTTCAGGCGCCTGCTGCCAAAGTTCTGCACCAAATGTGCTGAGGTCAGTAAAACCTGTGTGTGTGTGTGTGTGTGTGTGTGTGTGTGTGTGTGTGTGTGTGTGTGTGTGTGTGTGTGTGTGTGTGTGTGTGTGTGTGTGTGTGTGTGTGTGTGTGTGTGTGTGTGTGTGTGTGTTGAATACTGGTGAAAATTATTTTTTTATTTTTCAATTAAATCCTTTCCTGGACCTGGAGAGCATAAGTAGATGTTTAACTGAGGTTTCCCCTTCCAGCCATGTTGGTGTCCGCTTGGTTTACCTCAACCGCCACACACACACACACACACACACACACACACACACACACACACACACACACACACACACACACACACACACACACACTGTAGTTACTTCTGGAATTTCTCCCCACAAATATTAATGTGTCAAAACTACCCAACCACAGGTGCTTCCAAACATTCCAACGGGGACATAGTTAAGTTGTGAGGCACACACACTCTTGACACATTTCCAGTGCACTACTTTTAGCCCGCACATACACAGACACTAACATTTACACGGAAAAAAACTTTAATACAGAGATGCATGTATAGTGATGGATGGATGGTTAGATTCAGATAGATAGATAGTTAGATAGTGGGTTTTCTTGACAGATTTCCAGTGTACTATTTTTAGATAGATAGACAGACAGACAGACAGACAGACAGACAGACAGACAGACAGACAGACAGATAGATAGATAGATAGATAGATAGATAGATAGATAGATAGATAGATAGATAGATAGATATACAGTATGGCATGAAAATGAACTCTGCATAAACAGGTATTTTCTCTGTATTCCAGCGTCAGATCGGCTGGCTGGAGATGAGAGACTTGATCGACGTCTACCAGAAGAATGTGTTCAGCAGAGAGGTGGTTCAGAGGCTGCTTCCCCTTCACTACAACGACCTGCTGTACCGAGTCCAACACACACTGCAGCAATGTGTGAGTACACACATCACCTGAACATCTATTTACACACAAGCGAAGAAAAATACAAGAGTACAATGCCGTGCACTTTTGTCTTGTTTTGTTATTATTTGAATGCTGTGCTCCATACCATGTACTATGGTCGAGAGCCGTAAATAAATAAAATAAAATAAAATAAAATAAAACATAAATACAGTACATAAAATAAAATAAAACATAAATACAGTACATAAAATAAAATAAAACATAAATACAGTACATACAATAAAATAAAACATAAATACAGTACATACAATCTATTCATTACACACAGGTAAAAAAAAGAAAAAAAAATTAAAAAAATTAAACACATTTTTAAAATAATAATTAAAAAAATATTTAAAAAAAAGTTTTTAAAAAAGTAGTCTAAATGAAATAAAAATCAAATAAGTTAACGCAATTAGGACATTTTATGCACTTTCCTGATCTTTGAGTGTAGATACATGTGTTGTTACGTGTCGTTGTTTATGAGTTTTTATGTTAAATATTTGCATTCTATGTGTTTGAGTTTTTACCTATGCTGGATACAGGAACAACTCTGATCGATCTATATTATAGAAAGAAAGTGTCTAACACCTGGGTTACAAGTTCATAAAGTACGGTAGTGACTGATGTGTTTTTTTATTCTTCAGGTTCCTCCCTCCAAACCTTCAAAATGGTCCAAAATCATCAAGAAACTGGAAAGAAAAATCAGAAAGGTAATTTTTTCTTCTCCATATTATTATTATTATTATTATTATTATTATTATTATTATTATTATTATTATTATTATTATTATTATTATTATTATTATTATTATGAAAAAATTAAACTTTTATTTGAGTGGTTTTATGGTTTTATACGTATGGACAAAAAAAAACAAAAAACAGAATAAGTAAACACATACAATACATACACAACACCCAAACCCCTCTCTCCTCCAGACAGACAAGGAGTACAGAAAAAATTATTATTATTATTATTATTATTATTATTATTATTATTATTATTATTATTATTATTATTATTATTATTATTATTATTATTATTATATTTTTTTTTCTGCCGTATTATTTTAAATACAAAACATCATCTATGTGAAAGTTGGACAAAAAGCACAACAACTAAATCAAAATCTGTGACTCGGTCGGTTGGTAATCGTATGCCGTGTCTTCAAGAGTTTTGTTTTGTTTTACAGTTTTCACAAAAAAAAAAAAAAAGGTCTCCATATAGATCAAAGGACAATCTAAATTGGAGTGTTCATAGCTTGGTTGATATAATTGCAAGTGGAGAGCGGTTGAAATATATATATATTTAAAAGTCTTAAACTTTCTCTCAATCGCACAAATTTCGCTCTACAAAACATGAATGTACATCAAAACATAGGAAATATTGTTTTCTGGACGTACACATGTGACTACAGAAGCAAACAGACCTACAAATTTGGATCTGTGAACTTTCAAGTGACGGAAAGTCCAAGAAGTTTGCCAATAGACTCCCGTATTACCGAGAGCATACATTTCAGGAGAAACACAGACAGTAGCCTACATCTTTTTTAACTTAGTCTTTTAGTTTACATTCTGATTCTACAGTAACAAATTCTACACTAAAATCTCCAGTAGCTTCTCCCGGCTCTGGCGATATGAACATTTTGTTACCTGGACTAACGGTTTGCGAGTTAGAAGCAAGAGTTTACAATAAATATTTTGACTGTATTAACTTTCTGAGGGGTTTTCTAGAGTCGATTGTGTCTATAAAATAACAGCCCCTCCCCCACCCACTACTGGCACTAAAAAAATATTTAAATTAATTTATTAATGTATTCATTAATACCATGTATGGACACATTATCCTTGTTATAATAATAATAATAATAATAATAATAATAATAATAATAATAATAATAATAATAATAATAATAATAATAAAAATGATGATGATGATGGTGATGATAATAATAATAATAATAATAATAATAATAATAATAATAATAATAATAATAATAATAATAATAATAATAATAATAATAATAATAATAATAATAATCAATGTCCTGCAATACGATTAATTATTAATATATGATTTCTAAATCATTTTAAATCAATCAAGTGTGTACTTTCATGTATGCTCGATGTTTGTTGTCTTGTGCATTGTATTAAAACATATATAATAATAATAATAAATAATTTAAATAATACTGAATGTTACATTTTTGTTTTGCAGAAGAAGAGAGATGAAGTGGCGCTGAAGGCCGTCAGAGAATTCACTTTCGTGCTGAAGTGGATTGATGAGTTGGCTCAACACCACGTCCTATAGACGGATAGATAGATAGATAGATAGATAGATAGATAGATAGATAGATAGATAGATAGATAGATAGATAGATAGATAGATAGATAGATAGATCTAGGTATTATTGAATTGTCAGTATTTATTTTGGTTTGGTTTTTAATTTATTTTTTATGAATTTGTCAAAACCATCAGCGGATTTTTTGGGAGCAATTTTCTCCTCACTTTTTTTGTCCTCGAAGCAATGACTAAAATTATCGTTTTTTAAATTTATTTTAAATATTTTGACTTAAAAGGATTAATTTTTTTTTAAATGTTTGGATGTGAGAATGGAATGCACAGTTTTTTAAATCTTTATTTTAACTTCTGAAAATGCCTTGATTATGTTTTTTGTATCTTGTTTATTTACAAGATAAGTTATTTTTTCCAGAAATTATTTATTTTATTTGAGTATTGACCATAGAATATATTGACTGAAGATTTCCAGAGTGTTACAAGAACTTTAATGTATTGAATTTACAACAATATGAAGGAATATATTTTTATATAAATTATTGTTGTTATATTTATGTGAATTTGTCGTTCAGATTCAAAGAGAAATAAACAATTTTTATTTTATCTTTACCAATGACTGGTGTTTGCAATTCATTTGCTTTAAGTATTGAGTGTTGTCTCCATCTGTTGGTTAATACTTGGTACTGCAGCAAATGTCAGTGCTGTGTATCTTTGACCTATGTCTGTCTGTCTGTCTGTCTGTCTGTCAGTCTGTCTGTCTGTCTGTCTGTCTGTCTGTCTGTCTGTCTGTCTGTCTGTCTGTGTAAATCTCTGAAAAACAGCTTTTGGACGACGAAAGATGTTTACATTATTTTGACATTTTTTGTGACTTCAATTTTTTATCAAATCTCTCCTTCACTGGACTTGGTAGTATGTCCTAGAGTTATCAAGGTTCCTCCCAGTAACCATGAGGTCTCTGGTTCCTCCTTCAGTAACCATGAGGTCTCTGGTTCCTCCTCCCAGTAACCATGAGGTCTCTGGTTCCTCCTTCAGTAACCATGAGGTCTCTGGTTCCTCCTCCCAGTAACCATGAAGTCTCTGGTTCATCCTCCCAGTAAACATGAGGTCTCTGGTTCCTCCCAGTAACCATGAGGTCTCTGGTTCCTCCTCCCAGTAACCATGAGGTCTCTGGTTGGATCCCCAGAACCGAACAGGAGCGTGTTAGTAGTAAAACTAGTGGTGGCTGCTATTACATCTACGGTGCCCACCATCTCTACCATTGTGTCCTTGAGCAAGAAACTTAACCCCAAACTGCTCCAGGGGCGCTGCACTGTGGCTGACCCTGCACTCTGACCCCCTCTGGAGTGTGTCTGTCTGTCTGTCTGTCTGTACTATGGCTGACCCTGCACTCTGACCCCCTCTGGAGTGTTGGAACTTGAGAGGGGAGATGAGAAAAGACAAAGTTCCTGTGCCCTCTGTACAATTAACTAAATTGACTTACTAACTAACTTGAACTGCTTCAATTTAAATGACACTGGAGCAATTTCACTTTGGACCTGTATAAAATAACTTGGAAGAGGATTTTTGAATACTTGAGATGTCAGTTTGTCAGTTGGTGGAAGGCTTAAAGGAACAGTTCACCCAAAACCAAAAAGAAACTGAGTCACAATCCGCCTGCCTCACCTTGTCAGTGGAAATTCCCGCTCGATCGTTAAGCGCACAACCACTGAAAATACACTCACAACGAGATCTAAACGCCCCCCCCCCCCACCTCCACCCCATGACACACACACACTCACACACACTCATGGATTGGTCTACACACACACAAACACACACTGCAGGGGCCTATGATTTGATCATGCTTCCCGTTGTGTCGGTTCTCATACACTCTCATTCTAATGTCGTTGCATTTAAATATGATGGAGACATCCAGCAGCATGAACCACACGCAGCATCATCACCGACATCATCTCTCCACGCTGACTCAGCAGATTCACGATCAAGGAAATTAAATTCTCACGTTATAATGTTAATTTGAAAAAGATCGTTTCTCTGAATGCGTCAGGACGATTTTAATTTATAATTTCTGCGTGCATTTCCGGTTTAAGCTAATCAATTTTGTCAATAATTGTATTAAAATGTAATTAAATTGTATAGTTGTACACAAAGAAATAAGAAGAACCACATTGAAAACTGTCTTTTCACATATCCCCTCACTGTGCTCAGAATGGTAGCTGCAACCAGACCCCTCTCTCTCTGTCTCTCTCTGTCTCTCCCTCTGTCTCTCTCTCTCTCTCTGTCTCTCTCTGTCTCTCTCTCTGTCTCTCTCTCTCTCTCTCTGTCTCTGTCTTCTCTCTCTCTCTCTCTCTCTCTCTCTCTCTCTCTCTCTCAAACAAACAAACTGTAAAATGTGATCATGTAAATGACTTTCAGAATATCTTAGTATTTGGTTTGTCCTACGAGATTATGCACTTGAACTGACATGGGGATCCTGATGTTCCAGGTTCGATCACTCAATGAATATGTACAGGCCCCGGAAAAAATGAAGAGACCAGTCTGGATATTTCTTCAATCTTCTTCTCTACATTACTTAATGAAAATGCTCTCAATGACATTTTTTTTATTGTGAATTTTGGTAGAAATGTTGTCAGTAGTTTATAGAATAAAACCAAAATGTTCATTCTACTCAAACATATGCCTCTAAAGAGTAAAACGAGAGACACTGAACATTTGGAGTGGACTCTTAATTCTTTTCCGGAGCTGTATTTATTTATTCAGCTGCACCTTTTAAAACAAGTCTCAAGTCAAAGTGAATTACGTTGATTGCAATATCGGAAGCAATGAACAATGAATGTGGAGACCAATGCACGCTAAGCAACAAGATATATATGAGGGTTATAGTATATGTTAGTGGTTAAACTAGTGATGTGCAGATCACTGCAGGTCATGGTTCTTTGAGGCAGATGGGATTCTCCAATAGAACTTTGCCATCTTCGAAGGAAATTCAACCCTACACCACATATGAGCGGATGTATGTGGTGTGTGTGTGTGTGTGTGTGTGTGTGTGGTGTTTATATTGACGGTTGGCCCACAGGGGTATAAAGAGTTAATTTCTAGGAAAACACACACACACACACACACACACACACACACACACACACACACAATTGTGTTAAATGTTGGAGACCACGAGTTATTTCCAGTGTATTTACCTAGAAAGCTAACAGCCTAAGTGTCAGACTGGCAGAAATGAATCTTCAAAATAAAAAATTTAATGCACAGTCATATCGTTACAGGATCTTTCCATTCATGCAATAAATGAACTGCTTGGATGTAACTGTAACATCTATGTGATGGGTCAACTCTGAATTTGAAGCTGTGCAATGTTTATTCATTCAAATGTTTAGTTTTTAGCATATAAAACATACTTTTTTCTTGTTTTTTAAGAGGTTAAAGGTATATTTTTTCTTATAAATAAATGTCGGTTACATTCTATCTTAAATCTGCCAAACTCTACCTGTAACTGTTTTAATTAGGCTATATTGTACTTTCACCCATTTCATTTTAATTGCTGCCACTCTTCACCACTAGGTAAATGTTTCAATTGTTTTTTTGTTTTTTTGTTTTTTCTCTCTCTTCACCTGTTGTTGTGTATTTGATGTATTTGCATTGAATATTGTGTATGTATTGTTGTTTTTCCTTGGAATTTATTTACTCGACATCATTGTAAATGAGGGTCACCCCTCAATTGGTCTCTCAAAGATAAATAAAAGTTAAATGAAAATGAAATGAAATTCAAGCCATCGCCAAACGAGTTGACACAAAGTTGATTAAGCCTATTATCAGCTCCACAAAAACTTTCTCCGTATTTTCTCAGTATGGCAGCGTTTACAAACTGGTGTCGCCCCTTGACACTGGTGCAGGAGCTTAGAAAAATCCCCAAGAAGAGCCCAAGAAATGTTTCAGTTGTTGATTCCACTGCTAAGAAAAAACCTGGACGTACAGCAGCGAAGAAAGTTGCATTGTCGTGCTCCTTACTTACAAAGTTTAAAACTATCATTGTAACAAACAACACTGTTCGTATTGGAATATACAGCTTTGGAAAAAAATTAGGAGACCACTCCAAATGTTCAGTGTTTCACAAATTTCACAATAACAATATTGTCATTAAGAGCATTTTCAATAAGTAATGTAGAGAAGAAGATTGAAGAAAAAGACTGGTCTCTTCATTTTTTCCGGGGCTGTACAACATAAAATATCCAAAATCATATCGAGGCGTATTTTGGATTAAAGTACAGAATTAGATTATCGGGGGATTCCTACTCATAGTAAAAGTTATAGCGGTGATGATTCAGGTTTCATTTTAACGCCCTGTGGTCGCGTTTCCACCAGTAGTGATGACATTTCTACCTTCAGCGACGTCAGATTAACAGATAGCTTGATTTCCTACAGCCTAGTGGCATCTCTACCCACATAGATCAAAACATTTATTCCAACTGCACAGATGATTATTTTTATCCAAGTTGCCCCAAAGTATTACATTACATTACATGTTATTTAGCTGACGTTTTTATCCAAAGCGACTTCCATTAAAGGCCCTGGCAACCCAGAGACCTAAATATATGACATTAATATTGTGTTTCTCTACAAGCTGTTTGCAGTTATCCAATTAAAAATTTATTTTCATAAATATTATAAAATTTCGTCTAAAAAACTGCTTTTTTGCTGTCTAGAACATTTTGCAGGGCGGTGTGGGCGTGGTCAATAACGTTCTGTAAGGGAACGTTCTCTCACTCACGGTGCTGAGCAGGTTTAGCCCAGTTCAGACCAAAGATTCGCCACACAACGAAACGCAAACTTGAAAATGTTGCAAATGCTCAACGAGCCTGACTGGCAGTTCACACTGCTGCACGGGCTGCGACGGTAGCTGGTTTCCCTAGCAACGGTGAATGCTTTGGCACAGCTGAGAGCGCAGCTCAGAATCACTTGCATCCTGCTAGAAAGTAACTTATTATTATTAGCCTATATAGGCTAGCTTTGCAATTAGTTGTATGCTATTTTTTCCCCACCACAACCGCAACCTATTTGAAACAAGTGTCTGTGTCACAATGAAAATATATAAAAATATCTCTGTCTCATATTTATTGTTAGACTATCTCTTATTAGTTTATTTCCCATTTAACTTGCAAAAAATCCCCTATCTTATTTTAGGCATTTGTATTTTTAAAATCAGATTTTTCTGTGGATAGGAGTGGGAATAGAGAGAGAGAGAAAACGGAGTCTGATTATGTTTCTCATCACGTGAGCTGATGCGATATAGGCTACGGTTCAACAGTGTGGAGACTCGCTGTTGAAGTACGCTACAGGCATAGCCGCGGAAACATATTCTCAGAAGGGAGTGCTGACAAAAAAGAAGCTCTGCCTGCACTTCAATAATAACTCGCTACATTGATTAAAAAAAAATGCATCACCAATGCAATATTGTTACATGCAGCGGTGACACATGCCGTATTGGGCCGATTAGCCTATAAGAAGGGGTTTCCCCCTGGGAATAGGTCGTAAAAAGTCGGGTCGTTTTATATTCGGGGTCTAATATTCAGCGTCCAGTTATGGACTGACCGTTACCAGAGCGATCATTAAGCTTCAGGGCTTGTGTCCAACTTGTTTTTTATTTTTTCGAGACTGTCTGTATCACTTGCGCGGCACCAGAGAGATGGCATAGAATTGTTTTTATAGTCTTTAAGAATCGCGTGACGTGTGAAAACAAAACTCCAAGCCAAAATTCGAATTTGAAATTTTCTAACGAGAAGTCCAATGTATGTTGGAGTGGAGATGCGTGTGAAAACGGCTTGTCATGCGACATTCGAATCAGGATTTTTCAAATGCTCGACCAACTGACATGGAAGTATGTTTGCGGGGGGTTGGCAGCTATTCCTAAAACCTTTCATAGACATATTAACATTCATTTTACTCCCCAAATAACATAGTTACAAGGATTTAGTGGATTTGGGTTGCCAGGGCCTTTAAGTGCATTCAACCATGAAGGTACAAACTCAGAACAACAGGAATCACGTTAGTACTATAGCTGCAAATAAACCAAATAGGCGCTACATGGAGATGTAACAAGTGCAATTTTTTATTTATTTTATTTTTTGAATTAAGTATGTGGACGTATGAATATTACAGCTACAGGATATGTGAAAGTACAGTAACATACAGTATAATTCCGACATGACACACTCTCAGAAAAAGGGGTCTAAATAAAACCAATGGGTTATTTATTGGACCTTAAGGTAACTAACTACATGTAACATTTTGGGGACACCAATTGAATATATTTATTTCAGACATATCAAAAATAAAAAAACAAAACGAAAAGCACAGAAAAAAATAATTTTCTTTGTAGGGGAGAGTGGCCTAAGTTGTGCATTTTGGAAGTTGTGCCACCCCTTGTTTCTAGAAAACCATGGAAGAAATTGGAAATGTGACCACATATTTAAGAAGAGCCATCCATTTGACTCATCCTGTAAAGAAGGGAGACACAAGGAATAAGATATAAGCACATTTAAGCTCAAAAAACTGTGTTTTGCCTTTCAAAGTAAAATTTCCATGATCAAGGTTTTTTGATTATTGTGTCTGAACAATTATAGACACGTTTGAAAACATTTGACACATGTTTAGTGCTTTGGTATGCTACACTTTGAGTCTATACAGTTAGCACAATGTCAGCCCTAAACTGCTGCATCATGCCTATTATCCAAAATTCTGGGATTGGGGTGATTTGTGCCAAAGGGCCTAGGTGAGTTATAAGTAAGTAAGTAAGTAACATGTATTTATAAAAGCACATTTATGACAAAGTGCTGTACATAGTGCATTCAGTAGGTAAACAATGAAGGTAAAATAACAATAACCTAAATAAAAGACATAAAGCCCATACATCCACATAAACACAGATAGTAGTGCAAAGGTAAGATAGCTAATGGGGAGGAAACACCATCACAACATATGGGTTTTGAGCCTTGATTTAAAGGCAGAAATGGAGGGGGAATCACATTTGTCAGGTGGTAGTTGGTTCCACAAGCACGGAGCAACTAGTGCAAAGTACATTTCTGAGAGTTGTACCAGTGGCATGGCTGTATACGCTGGTCACCAAAAGAAAGTGATTGTCTACAGTAGCTCAGAAGAGAGTGTCATCTCAATTCCACTTAACGACACCACTGATGAGAGTTCAGATGGCCAGAAAGATGATGATGGTGACTTTGTCATTGTGAGCTTTGCAGGTAAAACCATTAGATCTGCTAGGCCTTGTTTAAGAAAATTGTCCTTCAATCTTTGTCAACTATTTACTTTAAATACACCTTAAATAAGTGATTGTCTAATGGATTTGTCTTGCATTACAGTTTATGAGATATATATCAATGGCACAATTCACCCCATGGTATTCTCTCCAACAGCACAATTTACAGCACACCGGGGGCAAGTTGTGCAACAAGACAACTTTTTTTCCGAAAGCTATATTTCTTCAACAGTTTATTCCAGATCCAAAGTTTTTATTGCCAGGGATGCACAACACCCTGAAATATATGTACATATTTGAGTTGGAGACTTTACTGTCAAGGCCTTACTTTAAAGTCACTTTGAGTGAAAAGTTGCACAATTTAGGCCACTCTCCCCTAATTATTTAACAATTAATAATCTTTTTTTTTTTTTTTTTTTACCGGATTTCTTTCAGTATAAACGCAGAACAGGTGGTGGATTATGAGGAGATATTGACAACAAGCATAACCACAGAGTCCATCTTTTAAGTAGTCATTTTGTAAGCGTGTGTTTCATTTATTTGATAGCCTCTGCCAGACATGTTCAGATTACAAGGAAACCTAATCTGACATCTGCTCTAGTAACTCTCATCTGAAAAACACTGTCGCCCAACGTGGGGCTCGAACCCACGACCCTGAGATTAAGAGTCTCATGCTCTACCGACTGAGCTAGCCGGGCATGACACAGGGAGGGAATAGGTCAAAGTTCGCGCTGCATAGACGACCACTTGGCTGAGAAAGTGTGTGTGTGTGTGTGTGTGTGTGTGTGTGTGTGTGTGTGTGTGTGTGTTTGGGGGCAGGCAGGGGCTTGGATTTCTGGGTCAACATTTCTCCCCACTCCAGGAGTATACACATGGAAATAAATGGAGATGTGACGGCAAGATCAAGGCGCAATGTTATGATGAAATAAATGAGTAAAAGTATGTCCTAAGTGTAGCATAGTGCATCCTAACTAGATTATTTCTATTGTCAGATGTAGTATGTAGAATATAAAAAAGAAAGAGTATGAGTATTTGGAACGCAGGATAAAGCAGGGCAAGGAGTGGGGGATGGGCGTAATGTATGTTAATGTGCCCCACACCCACAACCCCCCAAATAATGACTTTTACAACGGTCAAAGTTGATTTTATACATCTCTTGAAATTGCAGTGTGTTCATCGTTATCATAACTAGTGATTAAGGGACATAAAAAAACATATAAATGCCCAAATAAAACCAGATTAGACTATAATCCACAACACTTTTTTTAGTTAAATGTTTGGAAAGACCCATCCAACAAAGCATACATAAACTACAATTAAGTTATGTAAAGTTAAGTTTCTTTATTTATCAATGAACACAAGGTACATCGAAATTTGTTCTTGACATCCCCCCTTTCAAGTTCCCACACTCCAGAGGGGGTCAGAGTGCAGGGTCAGCCATAGTGCAGCGCCCCTGGAGCAGTTTGGGGTTAAGTGTCTTGCTCAAGGACACAATGGTAGAGATGGTGGGCACCGTAATTGAAACTTAATCCAAATTGGTTAAATGATTAAGACAAGATGTGTTTATATCTTAGCTTAGCACGAAAACTGCATCCAAACCTCTGTCTGATAAACTTATTGTGTGTTTTTATTGAACAGAATGTGAATATATATATTTTTTATACATTGTACCAATATAACAGTTAAAGATCACAGATTTTGGGGGGATCTACCACACACCCTCAGAATGTATTTAATCTTTTTTTTACCATCTAAAGGGTGGGCTTCATCTCTCACCACTTCCTTCATTAGTTGTATAGAAATGACTGGCAGTTTTTTGACGTTGTGGCAAACTTTAGTCTTTATGACATAATGGAGCGTGGCATGGCAGTGAGATAGGTTTGGTTATTGTGGTTTTTGATGATGCATGAATGTGTACATTTGAGAGAATTTTGCAGAAAAGGCCTTTTAAGACCTGTACAATGGAAAACTGGAATGTATCCTAAATCTGTTCTGTTAAAACTTTGGACACTTATATGTTGTAAATATGAAATAGAGATCTTAACTCTGGCTTGATCCAACATTTTGGTTTTTGGTTTTTAAAAAGATGCAAATGTACAAATACTTAAAGAGGACCTATTATACTACTTTTCTGGTCTTAATTTCTTGTTTTACAGTGCTATAGAGCAACCTGACACGAATCACATCACAAAAAACTATGTAGATTTTCGGGAAGCTCTTTCTCTTATTTTGGCGATCCAGCACATCCTGTCAACACTTGAGTGTGTGTGCTTCGGCAATCTCCGCTCCCTCCGCCTGTGCATCGGCCATCTCCGCTACCCTCCCCCCCCTCTTGCAAACCCCACTCCGTTGTGATTGGTTACCTTCCTTCCGGAACACTTTCAGTGGCGGGAAGCGCGAGCATGGACCTATAAAGGCGCGAGGCTGACGCGAACAGGGAAGTGACAGCATTACCATACATGGAAACATCCGCGTGGTCACGTCACGAATTTTTATGCGACGTCACGAATTATGAAAGGGTAGACCGCTTTGAAGACGTGACTTCTCGACTGGCTAGAATAGTGTCTAGTGCTCTGCACAGACACCCCAGACGGTCAGCAGGGAATACGTCGAAATGCATGTAAGTCATTATTTGATAATTTAGTATGGTTAAGCATGACTATGAATCATCATAACAACCTTTATAGGTCATAAAAGTCAAAAAGCATCATAGGTCCTCTTTAATTAGATATTGGCAAATGTGCATATTTATTACAGCATTTACAAAAAAAGGCCAAACATTATTATTTTAAATATAAGAAATCAACTGGCAGTGTTTCATGATGATATTTATATGTTAAACATTTTACCCTATCACCTGCTATGTCTTAAATCAAACACTTTAGAAAATAAGAAAAAAGTATGAAAAAAATTATGTTGCTATCTGAGGCCTGCATGTTGCTTGCATACCTGTATACATTAAAAACTTTCATAGTCTGTGGAATTACATGCAGACCCTATGCATGCAGAAACGCTTGCATACAAAAATTGCAAACACACACACAAAAGTTAAGTATTGTTTCAAGTAAAGCTTACATCATGCAAATTTGGAACCACTGAATGGTTAACCTTAGAGAATAGATTGACGTGCACTTCTACCACACAGAGACACATTCACACTTAATTTCTTAGTAAAAGAACTGGTCCTCCTACAGTCTAACCACAATGACCAGGGATACTCCTCACTTCTGTGCAAGTGTGTGTGTGTGTGTGTGTGTGTGTGTGTGTGTGTGTGTGTGTTTGGTAGACGGAAGTGAATGGGAACCTGACCAGGGAATCTCCTCTATCTGTGTGTCTGTGTGTGTGTGTGTGTGTGTTTAGCAGCAGCGGAGTTAGTTTTAGAGGAAAACTGTTGTCGATACCGCCGTTTCTGGTGCTTACTGACTGCTGAAGCCCACAGACCACAGATAAGATGCACACAACCACACACACACACACACACACACACACACACACACACACACACACACACACACACACACACACACACAGTCAGACAAGCTGTATATATAGAGCCACAGGTCAACATTGACTGTCATAATCAGACAACACCTCGTCTCACACCTAATACCTCTGCCTTCCTTGGAAGATCTTAACTTTTCTTAAGTTTTTTTTTCCGCTGTAAAGTCTTACTATAGTTCTAAACGGTCCAAAATGTCTTCGAGCGTCGTTGCTGTGTGTCTACTGGTCTTACTGGGAGTTGTGTTTGCGTTTGGGAGTCCTGTCCACTACGTCACAGATGAGGTCAAAAATGCACACGAATCCATCGCAGATTTGCTGGTAAGTTTTTAACATTATCTTTAAAGGAATGTAATTTATTTTGTTTGTGTTCATGGATTTTTTATATAAGGTACGGTTTAGCATTAAGGGGTCTTGCATAAAACCCTCACTGGAGCGACTGAGGCCCAGGTGGTTGAGCGGGTCGGCCAATGATCCAAGGGTTGGCGGTTCGATCCCCGCCCTGCCACATGTGTCATAGTTGTTGTGTCCTTGGGCAAGACACTTCACCCACCTTGCCTCGTGTGAATGTCGATAGTTAGCCTGCCATCGGTGTATGAATGTGTGTGTGTAAATGGGAACAGCTCTCCCTTGAAAAAGAGTCTCCATTCTCAATGGGTTTTACCTGTATAAATAAAGGTTAAAAAATTATGTATACTGGAACATGATGGCTGGGGGATTTTAACCTGTCAAGAATAAACACAGATTCCGAGTTCAATTCTGAGTTCATATTTAGGGATGTGTGTAGAAATTTGGAGCTTCTTTAATTTTTTTTTGAGTGATGTATACATTCTACTGCCTAAGGCCTCGATGACCCTCTACAAATGAAAGCTTCCAAGTGGGTTAAAATCTCAGATGTTCTCTGAAGTGATACATGCTTTCACTTTCATATTAATGCTTTTAGACAAAGGTGACGTTATTATTTTGGTTTTGCCAAAGTCCAGAATTAGAACAAAACATTTCTGCAAGCTTTAACTATCCCTGTCCAAGAAAAGGAAAAAGAAAACTCTACCATAGAGATATATGTTTAATCCTGTGAAAATTATACCAAACATTTCTTTCCCATATTTCACCAGTAGGAAGTCACAAACAGTATTTTCCGGTGATCATTTTCACAAAAATTCATAGTTTTATTTCGTGTTTTTTTTGTCTTATTGTAGAAAAATTAAGTTTTACATTTTTATCTTTATATAATTATCCATATTCCCTCCTACAGCTCTCTACAGTCAGTACACTGATACTACACCAACACAGTTTGTATTGGATCACTGCCTGTTGCAACATAAGAAATATTTAAATGTGTTCTTCTTGTGTATTTTTAGAAGTTGAAGAAGCCGGAAGTCAGCATGAATCCCCTCTTCGATTCTGTCATCAGCAGCATCAACACTTCCTGCCAGGTACACACACACACACACACACACACACACACACACACACACACACACACACACACACACACACACACACTCTACCATCGTTACTGTACTTGTCTTGCAATGGTATCCGATCCAAAAATCCTAGAAAACTATATTTCCTAAAACGTTTATAAATTTATTATTTTTTTTTTTTTTTTTTACATTTTTCTGGTTAAAATCAAAAGGATAAAACGTTCCTTATTAGGTTTTAATAAAAGGTTAAAACATGTTTAACTTTTCTTAATTCTTATTTCTCTCTTTCCTCCGCAGAGAAAGGAAGAAGTCCAGCTGATGAACGTGACGTTGGATATCTACTCACGGATCTTCTCGAGCATCTTGAACAATCCGGCCTCGACTCTGCTGGACCAAATCTCCGACGAACAGGGTGACAGAGAACAGGTGGAATCTGAGCTCAAGAAATACCAGGAAAAGATTAAGGAACTGAAGAGCAACTTGAGCCGCCCACACCCACACCACAACAGGGAGAATGTGCTCTCTAAGCTCAACAAAATTCAGGTACATTTAGAAAAATTTAAACAATAATGCAATTATGTTAGGGTATTTTCAAGCTTTATTTGATAGTATGGAGAGACAGAGATGAAATGAAGTAGAGAGGGGAATGGCGGATGTTCCGACCAAAAGTTGTTGAAGTTAGTTTTAAGTTAATTTGGTCATTAGCAACTAAATCGGTTTTGTGTAAATCCCTAAATCAGAGTTTACAGAGCCTAGGCTGTGTATTTGAACATATTTTTTTTCAGTGCACACACACAGTACGGACAGGTAGCAGATTGTGAGGAGATACTCACTGATTTTGACAAAAAAGTGATTTTGAAAACAAACATTCTCCTGAAGTACGAAGTATGCCTTTAACTACAGCTTTGGCTCTTTATTTTTTATATTTTATGAAACATTTCTATGGCACTTTCGTAGGGCGTTTTGACATATACAAACATTAGAATTTACTCTTTTTTTTTTCTCTCCGTAGGTGGATGACATGAATGTGCAGAAAAAGGCTTTGGCTCAGTTCCTGGAAATCTACCAGGCGGCTTCTGTGATTGGTTCCCGGAAGTGTTGACCC
This sequence comes from Hyperoplus lanceolatus, assembly GCA_026929865.2. Classification (NCBI taxonomy): domain Eukaryota; kingdom Metazoa; phylum Chordata; class Actinopteri; order Uranoscopiformes; family Ammodytidae; genus Hyperoplus; species Hyperoplus lanceolatus. The sequence goes on from CM049416.1 coordinate 23,026,836, forward strand.
CACCCACTCCTCTACTGTCTCCATGACAACTAATCATCTCTCATTAGCATCATTTAATTTAATGGTTTACTTTGTATTCAATGTGTTTATTTTTTATTTAGCTATTGTTATTAATTATTTTTTAAATTTTTGTTTTTACAGTTTTTAACATATTTATTTTGTTATTTCAAGGGGTAACTTCATGTCAGTTCTCACTCCAGTTCATTAACCCTGTTCTATTTATTTTTTGTTATAATTTAATATATTATATTTATAAAAAATATATAATAATTTACCTATTTATTTGTATTGTTTTTCTTCTGAATAAAAGTCGAAATCAGCATCAACCAAAAGCTTCATTTTCTTTTTTAAATGATTTAAATAGAATAGTGTAATAGATTGGTGTTTTTCAGAATTGGAATATAATATTCATAAGTATGTTTTAATTAGTGTATAATGCATGAAAATGATATCTTGTCTCAGAATGAGCCTTTTATATCTACATAGGAGCGGGGCGCTGAGGCCCCATGTTGCACCGCCATGTTTCTACAGTAGCACAGAACGGACAAAATTATCGGCCTTACACATTTTTATAAAAAGTGGTCGTCCTGGGGAAATGGCGCTAAATACTCTAATATTATACACTGTACCTTTAAACCATTGACATACTTACTACAGCATTAAGTAGCAGTGGTTGTTTGCTTCACAGTTTGCATCAGGTTTCATAAACAAGCTGAAGTTTAGTGGTTTAGATTGTAATCTGCTATCAGTTCTGAAAATGATTTTGACGGCTATCTGTCTGACTGTTCACCGTGTCTGTACCACCAGTTTGCAGTCAACCTACTGTATCTGCAACGAGCAACTAGACAAGGCGATTCTATTTCTACGACCCGGGCTGGATTCTAACCTGGGTCTGCTGTGAAAAGGACTGAGACTCTATGGGGGGGCTCTAACCACTCTACCACGAGCAGCCACCTAATTCTTAATTCTTGCACTTCCTTTGGACAAAATGGTAGTTTTGCTACGTAGTTTTGCTACGTAGTTTTACTACGCCAGCTGTTGTTCCTGGGTGAGCGTATACCCATGACAAAGGCATTAAGAAAAACTATATAAAAACAGCATTCTTTGCACTGATGGCCTCGTTTACTGTTAAATTTCATTCATGATCATCAGAGGAAAAATTAGACTGTTTCAGAAATATTTAAAAGTTCCTCGTAGCACCTTTAAACTGTTTTTTAAAAAGTCTATAAAAAAATGTAGGTCAACATTTGGAACTATCCAGTCTGAGTTCATTTTGCCAGCTGTTAACAGGAAGTAGAAAAAAAGTGAAAAAAGAATTCCTCTGACATCACTCTGACATCATTGGGTTCCCCGGCTCCTGAACCAATCACAAGCTGGGATTTCCCCTCAGCTTGTGATGTCATGAAACCCACACAGGATGGATCAGTGGGTTACAAGTTTTTTTTCTTTTTTCTTTTCTTTTTTTCTTCAATGTTTTCAAATACTTTTTATACCCTTTTTTTCACTTAACATTTTATGTAATAAAATATTTATAACCAACTTGTCGTAAAATGACAATAATATAAAATGTATTCAAAATTATTAATAAATTGGCTATAATTTAAATGGGGGAGGGGGGGGGTTCGAATCAGAATATAATTCAAATTAATAATCAAGTCTCAAGGAACTTTTTTAAAAACTGAATTCCATTTTTTTTACTTAAAAAAATACATATTTACAAATGTTGTTTGTAAAATTTGCTAATGAAAACATTACAAAAATGTTTAACTTCTTTGTTTAGTGGGTTACAACTTACTTACTAACGTTCATAGGAATGATTGTTAATTATTTTAATATATAATTACTGTTTAATTGAACTAAATTGCTTTTTAGATATATATCATTATATCATATAATAATTTAACAATATCAAAAAATCAGAGGATTAAGGGTAATTTATTCATGTAATTTTTTCCTGATATGTTAAATTGTTCCGTCATCTATCTGCATATTTATAAAGTTTCCGGATCGAAAGGATGAAATGTGGGAGGGGTTTTCCTTCATCTGATCTGTTTCAAAAAATAAATAATTTACCACAAACATTTAAAAAACAAAACAAAAAAAAAACAAAAAAAAAACACAAGTTTAAAATAAGGTTGTTTTTCTTTACTCTTATGAAAAACACAATGTGTGTGTGTGTGTGTGTGTGTGTGTGTGTGTGTGTGTGTGTGTGTGTGTGTGTGTGTGTGTGTGTGTGTGTGTGTGTGTGTGTGTGTGTGTGTGCGTGTGTGTGTGTGTGTTTCCAAACCTCACTTTGTCCATATTCATTTGTCGAGCTGATGACTCACTTTTTCTAAACTTAGGAGCAACATGGAGGTTTTTCCTTCTGTCCTCTGAGTGATAAAAGCCCCTGCACTATTCTCACTGCGAGGGGAAACCCCTCCACTCCTCACACACTACACCTCAACACACTGTGGTTCTATCTATCTATCTATCTATCTATCTATCTATCTATCTATCTATCTATCTATCTATCTATCTATCTATCTATCTATCTATCCATTCATCCATTCATCCATTCATCCATCCATTCTAGAGAACATGTTTGTATACACATACAGTATGGACAGGATCATGGAGATATTCACTGATTCTGACAAAAAATAGATTTTTGACAGTGACCATTCTCCAGAATCGCTGACAACACCTTAAAAGTCTAAAAGTCTGAAATAAAATATTAACCTACAAATGCAATGAATAATATTTGCAGCCATAAAAAGGGATTTATCATGAAATATAGTCTAGGTATCAGAGAAAGGAACAGAGCAGAGCTTTAGTGGAACTTCAGAAGGATTTCAGTAGAAATCTCGATATGTAAAAAGAAACTAGCGTGAATTCCTCCACCTGTGTGTGTGTGTGTGTGTGTGTGTGTGTGTGTGTGTGTGTGTGTGTGTGTGTGTGTGTGTGTGTGTGTGTGTGTGTGTGTGTGTGTGTGTGTATGTGTGTGTGCGTGTGTGTGTGTGTTTTAGAGATTAGGGAATACCCATGTGTTCATCTCTTAACACCTGAACCTCAACAACAAAATCTACCTGCCAACTTCCTGTTTGTCTATTTCTTGCTGATTTGAGCATAAAAGATCAGTTTCCTTTTCGTTTAAAGGCTAAGGCCCGACGCTTGCAGCCAATTTGAGAAGGCCAAAGGTCAGAAAAAGGTGTGTTATAAGGGGTTTAATAAAGCTATAGTGCGTAACTCTTTCATATAAATGTTCATATACACATAAGAAACACATACATAAGAAAAAACCAGGACGTACAGCAGAAGGTATAAAATCCACGCGCGATCACCAAAGACTTGTAGATGCACCAACAGTGTTGTGATTACTGAGAGTTCAAATTCCTCATTGGGGATAACGGGCCTTCCACATTTGATCAGCTCAGGAGTCCCACTGGTGTGACCCTAGAGCGAAAAAAAAAAAAAAATCTACTCACTTAAGTGACTTTCGGGGACACACACTCGACGTAAAACTGGTTGATCGGGGACGGTTTTCCAATTGGGGACAAATTGGTAAAAAGTTGATTTTTGGGTCAGGGGTTATAGCCAACTTAACTTACTTTCTTTTGAATGCATGCACATGCTTAGAGAGCGTAGTACTTATGCGCTTGTGCTTGAGAATGAACTCTGACATCAGGGCGCTTAAAGAAAGACATAAAATAACGATGAATGTGTTTTAGAAAAAAAAATTAAGATTATATTTGGCATCTTTCATGCTTTATTAGACAGTGTGTAGAGACAGAGATGAAATGTGTCAGAGAGGGGAATGACATGCAGAGAACGACCCGGGCTGGATTCTAACCCGGGTCTGCTGTGAAGATGACAGACAGACAGACAGACAGACAGACAGACAGACAGACAGACGGATTTTAACCCGGGTCTGCTGTGAAGTGGTTCCTTGACACTCGAAACAAAACTGTTCTACAGACCCCTTACCTTCAATTTAGAAGTGTAAATGTAACTTTTGCATTCATTTGAAAAGGCTGAGTGTTTGTGTGTGTGTGTGTGTGTGTGTGTGTGTGTGTGTGTGTGTGTGTGTGTGTGTGTGTGTGTGTGTGTGTGTGTGTGTGTGTGTGTGTGTGTGTGTGTGTGTGTGTGTGTGTGTGTTGGGGTGGGGGGGACGTGCTCTTACCACTACACTACAGAATTTATTGTTTTTTTTAATGGGAAAATCTGAATTCCCTCCAAGCTTGCAAGCACCAAATCAAAACCATAGCAACTGATGTTAGCAAAAAAAAGGTTGGGAACAAACACTGCAGAAAGAGAATACTTCTTCAACTCTGACCACTGCCTTTCATAAAAGCCCCAGTGAGATAGGGGCTTTTGATTCGAATGACTTGAATGTGACTCGTTCACCCTGTTAAGCCCCTATCTCACTGGGCTGCGACAGTGTGCGACAAATTGGAGACACAAAATTGCGAGGAAATATGCGAATTAGCGACACTTTAATGTTGCAGTCTCACTGAGTTGGTTCCTCATGACATGTTTGCGAATGTCCTGGCCAACACTTGCCAGGAGGTCGCATTTATGTCTCGCGAACGTCTGGCGAGCGTCGCACGAACAGAATGTCAGTCTAATTTTTGTCTCAAATCAGTCACATTTTAGTTTCATATATAGCCAAACCCTCGCAAAGTTGTTTTACATTGCTCGCACTTTCTGACTCCCGGAAACTATATTGAGAAGGGTTTGCAACGCGTTTGAGACACCTGCGACCACTCTGAGACTATTTTGAGACTAGATTTGTCGCACACTTTTCTTGAACATGTTCAAAATTCAAGCGACAGGACTGCGCGACTCTGCGCAAAGGAATTTGAGACCTCCGCGAACGTTTGGAGACAGTTTAGAGACTCCCTCGCGAATGCAGTCTCCAACAATCGCAGCCCAGTGAGATAGGGGCTTAAGCCTCATTCACACCACAAAACTAAACGTACAATATAGTAGTATCATATTCATCTGTCGGCCACACAAGAAGCTATATCGGCCTAGGGGGGAGTAATAATAATAATAATTTGGTACAAAATTTGAAAATGGCTAACGCTCATAAAAGACCCCTCTCTAGTTTCACTTATTTAGTTATTTTTTAATCATTTATATTTTGGGCTTTTTATGCCGCCCTCAGGTTTTTTCCCACCTCGAGTAATATTAACTGCATTTCTGCTGCACAGGAATTCATCTATACTTGTTTCCAGACAATTATTTCACTCTGTATATATGTGTGTGTGTGTGTTTATGTGTGTGTGTGTGTGTTTATGTGTGTGTGTGTGTGTGGTGTGTGTGTGTGTGTGTGTGTGTGTGTGTGTGTGTGTGTGTGCCTGTGTGTGTATATAAATATACTTGTATTTAGCTGACAAGAAAAGCCTTTCACGCTTCCTTTAAACAAACTATGTGGCTCGCTCACTGCATTACGAAACACTTCACACCTCGCCAGTGTGTCAGCTAAAAATGACATAATTTCCTGTCCTCGTTTGGCCTGTACATTATTATGCATAACCCCGTTTATTGCTATATTAAATACACCAAGCTAAGTTTTAGCATTGTATCACACGTCATGCTGAATTTTCGTTCTTTTGTGGGACCACTCAAATGAGATTTTAGGAATGGATTTTGATATTATCATAGTTTGTAATAGTACCAGACAAATCATACCAACTTCTTTGCTTAGAAAATGTGGCGAACATTTGTCTGTCTATACTGCTCATACTGCACTGACTGCACTGACTGTTCTATTGTTTACACTCTACTGTTATATTGCACTATACTATTCATGTACACGCTGCACCTTACTGCCCTATTACACTTCTGGTTGGACGCTAAAGCTAATTTCATTGTCTTACAGGTGAAACGCTTTTACCTGACATGCAAACAACAAGAGAGATAGCCAGACCACTATCCTCGCCTTGGCTACCATTACCTCTACTCTGCACAATGACAACAAAGGGAGTCTAATCCAATCTTCGGCAATGTCTGACTGAGCCAAAAGATTTACGTCTTTAGTTGTAAGAAATCTAAAAAACTTTTTATCGGAGTTTGCGATAAAGCCGCAAATGCAGAAAGATTGCTCATGGTTCTGTTATGATTTCCATTACGATTTTCATTCTGGATGTTACCATATCCTACGCAGTTTGCATTTGAGGCTACTACCCATTCCAAAGGGCGCGCTTTCCAAATGCCTCTAGTGGAAAAGCATGATGACGAGATGCATGAAAGTACAGATCACAGGCCCTAGAATTTGGGGCCTTTTTAGACCAGTATGCAATGACCAGTTAAACCATTCATAACTTTAAAAAACACATTCGTAGGTGTGAATTTCTTGCAGAGAGCCAATGATATGTGTTTGACATGCATGTATGTGTGGGAGACCCCTCTACCCAATTCTATGAAGTTTGGTGATTTAAAGGAAACTGCACAACCACAGTTTTCACACCTAGATCATCGCTCTATCGCGTGTCGTTCTGTGTGTGTCTCTGCCCCTCTCTCTCTCCGAGTTATAAATACTAGCTTTCAAGACAAGTTTAAACAGTTTGAGCCAACTTCAGGGCAAGAGACACACACATACACACAGCCTGACAGACAGACACACACACACAGACAGACACACTGACACACAGACAGACAGATAGACCATCACAGAAAAGGTCTTAACTTTTCGGCCTAACTACGAACTTCTTAAAAAATCGCTACGAATTTCGGGATTGAAAAAAGCAGTAACAATCGGACAAGCTTGGGATTCGAACCGGCGACTATTTGGCCAGAGCTATTAAGCTAAGTGCTAAGTGTTGCTACAATGGTAGCCAAGGCGAGGATAGTGGTCTGGCTATCTTTCTTGTTGTTTGCGTGTCAGGTAAAAGCATTCCACCTCCCGGCTAAGATGAATAAAACTATCCAGAATCTACTACACCACTATGTGAGTATTTCTACAGTTTGGCTGTATGAAGAATTTGCAGTTATAGGTCTCACTGGCATTTGCAGTCTATACGAACTGTTTCCTTTTTGCTTCTTTCCCACACTGATGGTCTCACCACAGACACACACGTGCGCGCACACACACACACACACACACACACACACACACACACACACACACACACACACACACACACACACACACACACACACACACACACACACACACACTCATAGAAGCCCACACATCTCTTTTTCCATTTAGCATTTACTTTATGTACTATTTAATTTAAAGGTCTATTCTGGTGTTTTTTCATGTTTTAACTACAAAATGTTATCTTTTATCTACAACCTTTTTTCTAAATGTATCAACTTTATATATAATATATAGAAGTCATGTGGTAAAGCATAGGGGTGCAGGTGTGCTGTCCTTGGTGGGGCTTTCAAGGACACTCCGATTTTTGAGATTTAAAAGTGGGATAATGAAGGCATCCTTTTTAATGCAAAATACAACCAAATTTATTTTGTATTTTAAGGTTTTTTTCATTTCACTGAAATATTTTGCAACTACTTTGCAACACAATTGTAGATGTTGGAGTGTCCTTTAATGGAATTTATCAACAGCAATGTCTCTGTAAACTGAGTGTGTTTGAACGCATCTTTGAGGTCAATTATCTAAATAAAGAAGCATCCAAAGCATTAGTTATAATTTGACAGTGTTTATGATTACATTTTTGACCAAACAAACATTATTTGTGTTAATTTGACAACTTGAGAAAAACTTATGAATCTCAATTTTCTGACTGTCCTTAAACTCACCACCAACAAGTTAGTTCACATTTAAGATTTTATATTATTTTCTTTTCGACATCATTTAAGTGCCTTGCCACAGACAGCTTTGAATTCTCCAATGTCTGACAGTCCTTGAATGCACCAGATTTCCAAGCAGTCTCAAGAGTGTATGCATAACAAATGGGCGATATTAATTGGGCTAGTTAAAAAAAAACACAGAGATTTTGGGACTTAGAGGGAGAAAAACAGTTTTTTTTAAAGATTATTTTTGGGCATTTTCAAGCTTTATTAGACAGTACAGAGATGAAATGGGGAGACAGAGAGAAAGAGAGTGGGGGGGATGACCTGCAGTAAAGGTCCACGGGTCGGATTTGAACCCGCAACCACTGCAACGAAGGCTGGAGCCAATATGGTACACGCTCTATCCACTACGCCACCGGAGCAGCCCAAAATAAGGACACTTATTTTTTAACATTTGCCTGTAAATAACATTGTTTTTTTCCCCCATATATTTTGCAGAATATTACAAGGGATGACATATTTGATGGGAAGCCTGTTTTCTCCAAAGACTCATTGTCCGGCGCCATGGAGGTGAACGTAAGTCAACTTCATCATTCAACTTCTTTACATCTTAATCTATGAAGCTACAGTGTGGGGCCTCGACACTCAGTCTTTTCAAACTGATGTGAATGTTTTGTTTTAACTTATAAATTTAAAGGTAAGGGCCTTTGGAACAGTTTTGGTTTGAGTGTCAAGAAACCAGACAATTTTTTTTCTTCAAAAATGACCAAATTCATTTTTGAAGGTCTTAATTCAGTTTAAAAAAAAATGTTTTTGTCTAAAATGGAAACAGTTAGCCTAGCTATAATATGCACATTAACAATTAACATTAACAAATACACAGTAGTCAATAGCAATGAAATTCTTAAGTCAGATGACTCACAGTGTAGATAACAGTGTAGAGATAAGGTGCACCATATGAATATAAATATAAAGTTAATAAAGTAAAGTTTAATGTGCTTTCAAAGTCATCCATGTTTTTTAAGCAGACCAGTAATCACTGACTCAGCGACCGAGTGTCTGTCTGACACTAAACAAAAAAAGTATCTTGAGTTTTGTGTTGAGGTTGTTGTGGTTTCTATTGCTGTTTTGCTTTTGCATTTTGCAAACAGACAGACACACACACACACACACACACACACACACACACACACACACACACACACACACACACACACACACACACACACACACACACACCTTTGTAAAGCTTTCACTATCCACCAGTATTGATACTCAGGCCAAGCGCTTCATGGCGAGTTTCGATTGATTGAACGATAACACATCAGATATCGAAACTCTGCGACACCGGCCCGAGATTCGTTTCAGCGTTGCGATTGTTCGGTGCTTTTTGTGAAGTCCTGTGTGGTTAGCTAGATTTATTTGAAGATAAGGAAATGTCTGTGATAAATGCTTTGGGTATGGGGCTGGTTTCATGCTCTGTACTGGTTCCTTAAAGACCTAATTCACTGGTGGAAATATGAAGGTGTATTGAACTCTGAGATCCTATGTAGTATAAATGTGCAAACATTTTAGAAATCGGTTCATCTTAGCCTGAGAAAAGGCAGAAAGAGTGTTTTATGGTCTCACTGTCTAACCCTACATTTTTACTAGTGTGACATCACACTAGTACAAATGTAGGGTTAGGATTAACAGGACAGCTGGGCCAAGGGAAGACTGAGGGAAGACTGAGGGAAGAAAAACCTCATTCATTATATTATAATAGCGATTTTATAATGATATAACGCCGGTTCCGTATGGGTGAAGTATTCCTTTAAATATTATTAATTAGTAAGAAATACACTTTAAAAAGTTTGGGGAAAGATTTAAGCGATAACTAATAATTGGAATGTAAAACAATAATGTAAAAATGTTTCTCTCAGGTCTGGGACTGAGAAGCGAAAGGTATCGAGTTCATTTGGTGGATTGTGGAGCTTTTTTGAGAGTCAGCACACTCAGTTTTGTCATGGCAACAGAAAACCAAACATGAACCCAACAAGATTTTGACTTTTTAGCCGAATTTGCAGCATTTGGATCTAACGGCTTCGTCCCATTGTTTGAACCAGTATCTGCAGACTAGTGATATTATCTTTAGCCCCAAACTGTGGCCTGAATCTGGCGCCATTTTTTTTGTGAATGACACATGGTCTAAATTTGTATGATTCTTCATTTTTGAAATGAGTAGAAACCAGGAACACCCACCCCCCTCTCTCTCTCTCTCTCTCTCTCTCTCTCTCTCTCTCTCTCTCTCTCTCTCTCTCTCTCTCTCTCTCTCACGCACACACACACACACACATGCACAAAAGTATTGTTTCTGCCACAGTTGAACGATTGCATATAATTCACTTACACTTTCACATTGTAAGCATTGTGGCATTCCCCTTCTCTTAGCCCTCCCTCTCTACCCCAACTCTACTCTTAATCTGGCTCCTGTGTGGGATAACCACAGTGTTTTCCATTATGTTAAAAGGTCGTTAAAGGGGGGAGGGGGAGGGGAAGGGGGGATCTCAGTCCTCTTCACAGCAGACCCGGGTTAGAATCCAGCCCGGGTCGTGGCGTGCACAGGTAGACCCTGGGTGTTTTTTTTGTTTTTTTTGTGGCCCATGCTGACATGACCATCTATAAATACTCGACGATTAAAAGCATTTGATAATAATTCCTCGATGAATTAATAACCAAAAAACTGTTTTTTACTAGCCTAATTTAGGTCCTTGATCTTTGAAGGCCCCGAACAATGTTATTTAAAAAAATACAAATAATTGACTGGCTCACGATAGGCCCCTTATCTTTGTAGAGGGGGGTGTATGGAGATCAGAGGCCTATCATGCAGCAGTACATTTTTGTTATTTATTAAATAACATTGTTCAGGGCCACGAAGATCACGGGCTATTGAGCCAGTAAGAAATAAATAAACCAAGACTTCAAAGAAAGAAGAATCTTCGGGTTAAGGGACTATTTAAAAAATTCACGAAGCTGACTGGATTTTTTTTTTTGTGTGTGTGTGTGTGTGTGTGTGTGTGTGTGTGTGTGTGTGTGTGTGTGTGTGTGTGTGTGTGTGTGTGTGTGTGTGTGTGTGTGTGTGTGTAAAGTTGAAAAACCATTGAAAAAAGGGGCATATTTCATAGGTGTCCTTTAATGTCTGACCCTTGTGTCTCTCTCTCTCTCAGGCGATGAGGGTGTACATGGGCGCCGTCTTGCAAACGTATGAAAAAATGATTGGACAGATGTTGAGTCAACTGCCGAACCCGAGTACCCTGACGACCGTAACCAACGACAAAAACCCAACTGGCACGGGGACAGACGGAGACGTGAGAACGGACCTGAACTACATCCTGAAGATGGTCAGAGACCTGAAGAGAAACCATTACAGAGAGCAGGAACATCTTCTGACAGGGCTGCAGGAGCTCGGGAACATACAGGTAGAGAAAAGACATCGAAAAAGTACACAGCTCTGAAAAAAATTAAAAAATGAAGAGACCACTCCAAATGTTCAGTGTCTCTCGTTTGACTATTCATAGGCATATGTTTGAGTAGAATGAACATTTTGGTTTTATTCTATAAACTATTGACAACATTTCTACCAAATTCTAATAAATCTATTGTCCTTAAGAGCATTTCCGTTAAGTAATGTAGAGATTCAAGATTATAGAAAAGTCCAGACTGGTCTCTTAATGTTTTTCCCGAGCTGCATATCGCGCTTTTCATACTCAAGAGTAGCTCAAAGTGCCTTACAGAGGTGATTATAAACAACAACAGAAAGCTGTATTAGCATGAATCTGACATGGTACTATGTTAGGCGTTTCTTGAGAATGCTTGTTATCAAAATCTGGTATATAAACATTGGGAGGGGGGGGGGGAGGGGGGTCAACCATAGCTAGTAGCAACAGCATGCACCCTGTGTTAACCTATCAGTTTACAGAGCCTGTGTCACTTTAAGGGCTCCGTAAGACTGTGGGGTTGTTTGAATGAATCTAAAAGCTCTTTTAAATCAAATCTGAAGACTTTTCTGTTTCCCTTTTAATCTGTAATTTTCATTTTATTTAAATGTTTTATTTCTATTCATATTTTTAATTCGCTGTTCTAATGTGTATTTTATACTTGATGTATTGTAATCTTGCCTCTGTAAAGCACTTTGAATGGCCTTGTGTCTGAAATAGTGCTATAGAAATGGGGCGACTGTGGCTCAGTTGGCAGAGCGCGGGTCGGCTGATGATCAAAGGGTTGGAGGTGCGATCCCCGCCCTGCCACCTGTGTCACAGTTGTTGTGTCCTTGGGCAAGACACTTCACCCACCTTGCCTCGTGTGAATGTCGATAGTTAGTCAGCTATCGGTGTATGAATGTGTGTGTGAATGGTAACGTGGGAATGGGAACAGGTCTCCCTTGCAAAAGAGTCTTCGGTCTCAATGGGATATACCTGTATAAATAAAGGTTAAAAAAAAAAAAAAAAAAAAGAAATAAACTTGCCTTGCCTTGGCTAAAAGTATGTTTTCCCCCATCTACACAGGTAAACAATACTGTCATCCAGAGCAAAGCATTGTGGGAGCTGCAGAGGCTTTACAAGGACGCAAGCAAACTGCCCAACAACGGAAACGCCACGGGGATGAGACGGAGACGAGGGCGGCGGCATGCGCATGGGCTCAAGACTCGCCCCAGAGCCTGAAACACCAACGAAGAAGAAATAAAACTATAGTGCGTGTGTGTGTTTTAAAGTCGAAAAAGACTATTGGAAAAAAGGTATATTTCATAATAGGTGACCATTATTGTCTGACCGATTTGTTTCTCTCTCTCAGGTAAAGAAAAGAGACAAAAACAAATACATAGCTCCGGAAAAAATGAAGAGACCACTTCAAATGTTCAGTGTCTCTTGATGTTAGTCTTTATAGACATATGTTTGAGTAGAATGAACACTTTGGTTTAATAATATAAACTACTGACAACATTTCTACCAAATTCACAATAAATAAATTGGTGATTAAAGAGCATTTTTCAATAAGTAATGTAGAGATGAAGATTTGAGAAAAATACAGACTGGTCTCCTTATTTTTTCCGGAGCTGTAGAAATATAATGGAAACAGCAAAATTTGAATATTTAAAGAAAATTTTTTAAAGATCAACTTTTTTATATATATTTTTTAGAGGTTTTCAAAATAATGCTTGAATGGTTATTTATGAATGATGATAGTGAACCAGCAACGTAAGCCTAATAAATATCGTAATTTTTGTCCGATTTATATGTTATATTTAAGGTTAAGTTGGGTGAATGATACTTGAAAGCAACTTGAAATCAAGGTGGTGTTAACCTGTGAAATGTTAGAGAGATGATAACTGATCTTATTCAACAAAAAGTATCAATCTAAAATGGCCTGGGAATACTTGATT
>CM049416.1:23045000-23052500 GCA_026929865.2 Hyperoplus lanceolatus
CACTTATAACTTTTTCATACACGCGCGCACACACACACACACACACGCGCGCGCACACACACACACACACACACACACACACACACACACACACAATTAAATTATATTAACCCGAATTTAAGTATAACCTCAAGTAAAAATGTATGGATTTTTCTAATGTAAATGGAAACAGATATATATAAAGAGTTGTTTAAAGTTGTTCGTTTCATAGTTTCAGGTTGGCAGTGATGCTGGCTGTGCAAAAACACACACACACACACACACACACACACACACACACACACACACACACACACACACACACACAGCTCATTAACATAGCAGACCTACATGCATTGTGGCATTTCCATGAAGTTATGAGTTGTTTCTTGTTGCAAAGGAAGCTCTGAGCACAGCAACCACACACACACACACACACACACACACACACACACACACACACACACACACACACACACACACACACACACACACACACACACATAACATAAAACACTCTTTCTAAATTTTCTCAGGCTAGGATTAACCGATTTCTAAAATGTTTGCACATGTATACAAAATAGGATCTCAGAGTTCAATACACCTTCATATTCCCACCGGTCAAGTAGGGTTGCGTTCCGAATCGCATACTTTCTACTATATAGTATGTAGAAAAAAGATTTAGGATGTCCCGATTCTTGTGGCCAGATTTAGGATGGTTAGAAGTACCCGGATGTCCTACTTTATGCGGCCAAGATTGTTAGTGTTGAAAACTGCATCCTAACTGTATGTAGGTTTTGACCAGCGCTCGCTGCGTCGCCTGCAGCTTGTGCAGAACTCAGCTGCTCGTCTTCTGACAGGCACAAAGAAGCGGGAGCACATAACCCCTGTTCTGGCCTCCCTGCACTGGCTTCCGGTCCGCTTCAGAATAGATTTTAAGATCCTGATGTTTGTTTTTAAAGTTTGAAATGGTATGGCCCCCGTGTACTTGGCGGATCTCATACAGGTCCATAGACCAAGCAGAGCTCTGAGGTCTGCAAACAGCTTATCTCTGGATGTGCCAAACAGCAGGCTTAAAACTAAAGGCCATCGTGCATTCTCCGTGGTTGCCCCGAAACTTTGGAACAGCTTACCACACCATATTCGCTCATCTGAGTCTCTGGAAACCTTCAAGTCCACTCTTAAAACTCACCTTTTTTCACAGGCTTTTACGTTTTAATGAATTGTTTTGTGTCATTGCTGTAAGTGTGTTTTAATGTGTGCTGTTGTATTTTAATTTATGTATTTTATGTAAAGCACTTTGGTGAATTTAGGTTCTTATAAGGTGCTATATAAATAAAAGTGACCTTGACCTTGACCTTGACCTATTTGGGCGATTCTGACCCACAATCCATTGCGCACGTGAAGTGACGTCACATCGACGAAGCCTCCATATGAAAACAAACGGGGATGCGACGGATATAAAAGCAAGAGGCAAGATCAAGGCGCAATGTTATGATGAAATAAGAGAGTAAAGTATGTCCCAATAGTATGCCTCCTGCATCCTAACTAGATTCTTTTTATCGTCGGATGTAGTATGTAGAATAGAGAAAAGAAAGAGTATGCGATTTGGAATGCAACCTCTGTCTTTATCTTCTCAGCATCATGGAGGAAATGAGCCTGATTTAACTGTCCCAGCGTTCCAATCCCCATACTTTCCTACTATTTAGTATCCCAGAAAAAGATTTAGGATGTCCCAATACATGCACGTCAATTGTAGTATGCTGAAAATACATAGCTAACTCCAATAGCATTTTGGAGTATTCGTCTTTATTCTTGACACTTCTCGACATAATGAAAGAAAAATCTTCCTTATCTGATTTTATTCTCTCTCTCCTGTCTGTGGCCCTAAAACTCTTCTGTACTTTAGAATGTAGTGTAGTGAAAAGACTAAAACTCTCCTGTACTTTAGTATGTAGTGTAGTAAAAAAGAAAGAGTGTGTGATTTGGAACGCAGGGACAATGTCATGTGAATGTAAGAATCACCGGTCTCTACTGACACCTTGTGGACAAACTGTGTCATTGTTTTGCAAAGATAATTCCTAAGCGATGAGAGAAAGCTTAAACAGAATATGTATGTGTATTATGTGCTGACAACATAAAGCAGGGATGCTTACAGCTATGAATGTTTGTTTAAATAGTTCCATATTTAAAATCAAAATAAGTACTTTTACATATAAGCCTATACATATTTAATTTTTCATTTCATTTAACCTTTATTTATACTGGAGGGATCAATTGAGAGGTGTGTGTGTGTGTGTGTGTGTGTGTGTGTGTGTGTGTGTGTGTGTGTGTGTGTCTGTGTGTGTGTGTGTGACCCTCATTTGCATTGATGTCGAGTCAAACAAGTCCAAAGCAAAAACAACAACACAAACACAATATACAATGCAAATACATCAAATACACAACAAGCTGATAAAGAGAAAAAAACTATTGGAACATTTAGACAGAGATATAAAATGGCTGGAAATACAATGAAATGGGTGAAAGTACAATATAGTCAAATTAATGTTTGAATTGGTCAATGACAAAAAGTGTATTGTGAATTTGGTAGAAATGTTGTCAGTAGTTTATAGAATAAAACCAAAATCTTCATTCTACTCAAACATATGCCTAAAAACAGTCAAACGAGAGACACAGAACATTTGGAGTGGTCTCTTAAATTTTTTTCCAGAGCGGTACGGCACTTTTCACAGCTTGGGTCACAAAGTGCTTCACAATGTGCGCAGAAAATAAAAGCATAGTAAAAAAATAAATACGTCTAAGAATAAAATGAATTAAAAAAAAACATCAGATAAAATAAGCAACATATAAAAAAACAGAAGTTACTCAAAAGCTGAACTTGTGCTGAAGGCCAATGAAGCTGGGGTGGAGGATTTGGGGAGAAAATAGCAGCTGGGATAGAGATTCGAATCCGAATACCTCAACCGCTCCACTTGTTCTCTTTGGTCCCTCCCCTATGGTCCCTCCCTGACACGCTCTACACCAACAAAGTCGTGCCAAAGTGAATGGACAGTCCCAACAGCCAATAAGAACAGAGAATCGGAGCCTCGCTCTGATTGGTCAAAGTGTCCCACTCATGTTAACTTTGACCAATCAGAAATCATAAACCCCAGCTTTAAGCAACGTATGGTGTGTAGTAACGCAGCCATACCGCTAGATGGCAGTATATTCTAAGTAGTTTATTGAGATTATATTGTAAGTCAAACAGCTAAATAGTGGGTGGTTGTAGCATTTCCAGAGACACACACAAACACAAATACTCACTCACACACACACACACACACACACACACACACACACACACACACACACACACACACACACACACACACACACACACACACACACACACACACACAATCACATGGCTATACTTGTGAGGACACTCAATGCATACCCTACCCCCATACTCACACACACACATCACACACTAATTGTCACACATTCACAAAAATGTCTTCAAACTTAATATTGGTTCACACAAACACAGTTGCACACTCTCTCTCACACACACACACACACACACACACACACACACACACACACACAAACACACACACACACACACACACACACACACACACACACAAACTCACTCACACACACACACACACACACACACACACACACACACACACACACACACACACACACACACACACACACACACACACACACACACACACACACACACACACACAAACACAAATACTCACTCACACACACACACACACACACACACACACACACACACACACACACACACACACACACGATCGTATGGCTTGTGAGGACACTCAATGCATTCCCTAGCCCCTTACTCAATAACCATCAAAACTAATTGTCTCACTTTCCAAAAATGTCTTCAAACTTAATATTGGATCTCGCAAAAAGAGTTGCACACTCTCTCTCTCTCACACACACACACACACACACACACACACACACACACACACACACACACACACACACACACACACACACACACACACACACACACACACACACACACACACACACACACACGTTGAGTGAACAACCTTTGTCGTCAACACAACCCAACACTGTTCCTATAGCTTGCAGTCAGAGCTCTGTGTATGTGTGATGTCATAATGTAAACATGTTATTGGTCGCCCCGGCAGCCACACACACACACACACACTGTCACACTCTGTCTGTGTTTGGAAAGTGCTGAAATAATAATAAGTTGGATATGAAGAAGAGCAGTTTGCACATCAGCATCGATATCTGTGTGTATCCTCCTTCGCGCTTCAACCTACTGCTGGCCAAATGGTGAGTGTTTTCTAGTTAAAGCCGCAGTGTGTAGAATATAGTACTATAGAATAAACAACCAATTAAATACATCTTCACCTCATCTGTTGATATTGTGGATAAAGACTTGAGGCAGTGGTGGATGATGATGCCATCTTTAGTAACTGTATCTTCTTGTCCTTGAAGGCCACCGTAGCTTCTGTTATTATTCGAAAGCGGTTGCCAAGGGAGCGTTGCTATCCAGAACTTTTGCAACTTGATGCCACTAAATATTCCAATATTACACACTGCACCTTTAATGTAACTTTAAGTTTGAACTTGCATCAGTTGTGTTGCTATGGTTTCATGTAGTTTGAGTAATGCTGTATAGTCCTACTGTAGCCTATATGTAATTTACTCAAAGGAAACAGTTGTTCATTGATGTTTCTTTGATTTTATTTAACATTTACATTTACATACATTTGTTTGATGGTTTGTCGCACTTTTATTAACACTGTTACCTGAAAAAATTATATATTTTATTTATTTTACGAAATATTTTAAAAAATTTCAGTTAAATTTTCAGTTTTCAAATTATTATCATTTTTCTCGGAAGGATGCTTAGGACCCAAACTAAACACATTTACAAAAATATTTATTTCAGTTTTTATTTATTTTTTTATCATATACGGAAGATTTTTACCTGCTATTTACCTGATGTTTTGGTAAAAAATAAAATAATAATAATAATAATAATAATAATAATAATAATAATAATAATAATAATAATAATAATAATAATAATAATAATAATAATGCAACAACTTTAAAAAAAAAATAATTGTATGACTAAATTCATGTTTTGTTTCTGGTTATTTTCAGATAAGACTTCATTGATTGTTAAGGAGGAAATTCATATGTGACGGCAACACAAGTAACAGACAGTAGGGGTCAGAAAGAAACCAGGGACAAATGTAATCAGATTCAGGTAGCTATGATGTTACTCTATCTATCTATCTATCTATCTATCTATCTATCTATCTATCTATCTATCTATCTATCTATCTATCTATCTATCTATCTATCTATCTATCTATCTATCTATCTATCTATCTATCATATAATTTAATATGAAAATGTATTTGTTGGACCTTTTTGTCAATGTAAGTTATGGCTATGCACAATAACACTTTTTCTTTTAATTAAAACATAATTTGTAATATCTTGCCTTGAAGTTTACATTTACATTATATATATATATATATATATATATATATATATATATATATATATATATATATATATATATATATATATATATATATATTATTTGTATTGATTATGAAAACACAGTTTTAGGTGTTTTAGATCATTAATGGGTGTCCCTGAGTTTAGCTTTTAGTAGTAATTAGTTAGTAGGCCTATGGACCTACAGTAGCCATGGTTGGACCATACATAGAAGGATTGAACAGGGGATTAGAAAGAAGGAGGAGTAAAGAAAGGGGGAAGAGGCGGAGTTGTGGACGGAGGAAGAGGAGGCGTCCCCCCTCTCACTGTGTCGGTCCCGAGCCAGAGGAGAGGAGAGCGGCCGCCATGTTAACCAAGAAGCCCGGATCCGCGGTCCTCCCGACGGGTGAGCACAGCCTTCTCTGGCCGCCTTTCGGTGCCTCTGAGACGGCGTGGCAAAGGCCCACACACCGCCGATCTCATCCCGGTTGTTTCAGTATGAATCGCATGTTGCTACTAGGGGCAGGAGACGGAGGAAAACAGTTGGGAAGGGAAGGGCTGTGTTGTGCTCGGAGAGTGATAGGAACCTCCTTCTATTATGCTTATTTAAATACCTGTAGGCTAATGTTATTGTTTGAGATAAAGGAGAGATAGAATAGGTAGAGAGAGAGAGAGAGAGAGAGAGAGAGAGAGAGAGAGAGAGAGAGAGAGAGAGAGAGAGAGAGGAGCAGCATAGCTCTGTTAGGTGTATTTTTAGCTGTGAAGTGACAGCAGCAGTGTCTGTGTCCGGTATTATTTAGCTGTTATGGGTCGTGTTTGGTGAGTGTATTTTATTTGTCGGTGTCTTAAAGGTGTGTGCGCGATGTTAGATTGTGTATTTAAAGGCGTTTCGTGTCTTGTTTAGTGTCTTTCGGTGTGTGTGTGTGTGTGTGTGTGTGTGTGTGTGTGTGTGTGTGTGTGTGTGTGTGTGTGTGTGTGTGTGTGTGTGTGTGTGTGTGTGTGTGTGTGTGTGTGTGTGTGTGTGTGGTCGGTTGCTGGGTAATTCCTGGCCTTCAGCTCAACAGACTGAAATAAAGAAAGCTTCGGTTCAGTTCAGTGAAGGGTCAGCTGCTTTCTCGTTTGGTAATTTTAAAGGTGTAGTCAGTGATTCTGGAGAACGCTTGTCTTCAAAATCACTTTCTGTCAAAATCAATGAATATCTCCTCACGATCCGCTACCTGTTCGTAGGTATATACGGCTACTGTGTGTGTATTGACAAGAGATCCGGTGTAAATACACAGCCTAGGCTCTGTAAAAGGGCATGTAGACTATAGCTACGGTGGCCCATTTGTTTACATGAGCCTATAAGCTGTGTATTAAAGGTACAGTGCATGATATGACATCATCAAGAAAGTTCTAGAATGCAACGCTCCCTGGGTAACCCCTTTAGAATAATAACAGAAGCTACAGTGGCCTTCAAGGACAAGAACAATTCTAAATTCTAAACAATGCACCTGATGACATTCCAACTATGACACTTCCAACATGGCGGCACCAAGGCCTTGGTCCAAGATATGGAGAAATATGGACATATATGAGACCCTTTCTAAGGAAAAAAATAATAATTCTAACATTTTGTCAGGTATTATGCGCTAAATTAAACGTACTCATGGATATTATAATTATTTTCTACAAAGTCTGCTAGGAAATAAAACCCAACATTCTACACACTGCAGGTTTAACACTGGATCTTTTTCAACGCACACACACACACACACACGTACAGACAGGTAGCGGATCATGAGGAGATATTCACTGATTTTTGACAACAAACGTTCTCCAGAATCGCTGACTACCCCTTTAACTAAGACATAGGGCCTAATGTATTGTCCTAAGCTGTCAACCATCAATCAAACTATCTGTCAATCATGCCTCTAACATGCTTATTCTTTTTGACAAAATTAGAATGACAATTTTTTTGGGGTAATGTACTTAATACGTGGCCGAAGACTCACTTTTGTT
>CM049416.1:23057500-23060000 GCA_026929865.2 Hyperoplus lanceolatus
CCTACAAAACTCTCTCTGTATTTCTCAGTATGGCAGCGTTTACAAACTGGTGTCCCCCCCCCCAGACAATGGTGCAGGAGCTCAGAAAAATCCCAAGAAGTAGGGTGCATTTCAGGAAAGAGGTATTGGACGGAAATGTGTGTGTGTGTGTGTGTGTGTGTGTGTGTGTGTGTGTGTGTGTGTGTGTGTGTGTGTGTGTGTGTGTGTGTGTGTGTGTGTGTGTGTGTGTGTGTGTGTGTGTGTGTGTGTGTGTGTGTGTGTGTGTGTGTGTGTGTGTGTGTGTGTGTGTTCAGTCGTCTCGTCTGTAAACTTATCTAATCTATCCATGATTGTTTTTTGTCTCTATGAAAACACTGGCGTCTTTCTCCGTAATATTCTAGGAGATAGAGTGGCCTTCTCCTCTGGCTGATAGTGTGTGTGTGTGTGTGTGTGTGTGTGTGTGTGTGTGTGTGTGTGTGTGTGTTACATAAGGATCTGTTTCGGGGGCGATGTCATGTCATGTGATATGTGGCATGCAGCAGAGGCATCCACACATCTTGTACTCTAAAGGTTGACACTGTTTCACGATGTCGTCAGCCGGCAGCATAATGACACTAGTTTGTCAGAGCTCAAGCATGCTAACACCTAGCGCCTGGGACGAAAACTAGACTCTATATGCTACATACAGTCCCCTCCATAAGTATCGGAACAGTGAGGCCAATTCCTTTATTTTTGCTGTAGACTGGAAACATTTGGGTTTGACACCAAAAGATGAATATGAGACAATAGATCAACATTTCAGCTTTCATTTCCAGGTATTCACATCTGGATCTGATACACAACTGAGAAGATATCATTATTTGTAAAGGAACACCACATTTTTAGGCGAGCAGAAGTATTGGAACAGATGGACTTTAAATAAATTAAAGTGAATAAACCGTAATATTTTGTCGTAAATACTTTGTTTGCAATAACTGCATCAAGCCTGTGACCCATTGACATCACAAAACGTTTGCATTCTTCTTTTGTGATGCTTTTCCAGGCTTTCACCGCAGCCTCATTCAGTTGCTGTTTGTTTTGGGGGTTACTCCCTTCGGTCTCCTCTTTAGCAGGTAAAATGCATGATCTATAGCGTTTAAGTCTGGGGATTGACTTGGCCAGTCTAAAACCTTCCACTTCTTGCCCCTGATGAACTCCTTTGTTGTTTTTGCAGTTTTTTTAGATCATTATCTTGCTGCATGATGGAGCATCTTCCAATCAGTTTGGTTGCATCTTTCTTTAAATTGGCAGACCGAATGTTTCTGTAGACTTCGGAGTTCATTTTGCTGTTGCCATCATGTATTACTGTGTTGTGGTCAAGATGAACCTTTACCAAAGTGATGGAAAGGCCAAAGTTTGGAGAAAGAAAGGATCTACTCATGATCCCAAACATCCAGGCTCATCTGTGAAACACGGTGGAGGCAATGTCATGGCTTGGGCTTGCATGGCTTCTTCTGGGACGGGCTCATTATTCTTCATTGATGATGTAACACATGATGGCAACAGCAAAATTAACTCAGAAGTTTACAGAAACATTTTGTCTGACAATTTAAGGAAAGATGCAACCAAACTGATTGGAAGATCCTTCATCATGCAGCAAGATAATGACCCAAAACACAACAAAGGAGTTAATCAGGGGCAAGAAGTGGAAGGTTTTAGACTGGCTAAGTCAATCACCAGACTTAAACGCTATAGATCATGCATTTTACCTGCTAAAGAGGAGACTTAAGAGAGTAACCCCCTAACACAAACAGCAACTGAATGAGGCTGCGGTGAAAGCCTGGAAAAGCATCACAAAAGAAGAATGCAAAAGTGTTGTGATGTCACTGGGTCACAGGCTTGATGCAGTTATTGCAAGCGAAGGATTTGCGACAAAATAGTACGTTTTATTTACTTTAATTTATTTAAAGTCTATCTGTTCCAATACTTCTGCTCGCCTAAAAATGTGGTGTTCCTTTACAAATAACGATATCTTCTCAGTTGTGTATCAGATCCAGATGTGAATACCTGGAAATGAAAGCTGAAATGTTGAGCTGTTGTCTCATATTCATCTTTTGGTGTCAAACCCAAATGTTTCCAGTCTACAGCAAAAATAAGGCAATTGGCCTCACTGTTCCGATACTTATGGAGGGGACTGTATTACTAGCCTGGTGCTACCAGACCATCGTACTGCATTTCATTTGTACAGAAGGTCTGGAATCGCTCAATTGACAAACGTTAACCCACTTGAAGGCGGGTGTCTTTTGAAGTTTTAAAACTATTGGATCTGCCCAGTGCCACTCTGGATCTGCCAACCAATCGCATAACGTTTGGTCGTGACGTATGTCATGCACCGGCTTCTGAGCCACTCCCTCTGTTCGCTGATTGGACCGGCAGAAAGGGAACGTTTGTCAATTGAGCGATTCCAGACCTTCTGTACAAATGAAATGAAGTATGATAGTCTGGTAGGACCTGGCTATGAATGTGTGTGGGGTTGGGTGAA
>CM049416.1:23072500-23080000 GCA_026929865.2 Hyperoplus lanceolatus
CTCTTGTCTCTCTGCAGGTTATAGATTTTGGTTCCAGCTGCTACGAACATCAGAGAGTTTACACCTACATCCAGTCCAGGTTTTACCGAGCGCCGGAAGTCATTCTAGGTAAGAAGTGTGTGTGTGTGTGTGTGTGTGTGTGTGTGTGTGTGTGTGTGTGTGTGTGTGTGTGTGTGTGTGTGTGTGTGTGTGTGTGTGTGTGTGTGTGTGTGTGTGTGTGTGTGTGTGTGTGTGTGTGTGTGTGTGTGTGTGTGTGTGTGCGTGCGTCGGCCTCGTGCGTGTGACCATGTGTGTGTATATTTTTAGCTTTTAATTTATTTTTTCCATTTTAGTTCAGTTGGCTTTTCAATTAAATTCAATCTTTAAAATCAGATCATTTATTTTACCCCTATTCACCTGCAGTGTCTCAAAGTAACTGCTTCAATGTGTTTCTTATCAGTAGTGGGATCCCAGAAAAGTTTATTTGCCGATTACATGCAGAGCGAGTGACTGAGAGATCGGCTTTATGAAACGTGCACACTATATGAGTGGTCACTGTATGAATATAGAGCGATTTTAACACTTATATGAACATAAATAAATGGCTTACTTCACCTTTAACTGGTTCACTGTGTGTGTGCCCTGTGCGTTAGGCTCCAGGTACGGGATGCCCATAGACATGTGGTCCCTGGGCTGCATCCTGGCCGAGCTGCTGACGGGTTACCCTCTGCTGCCGGGGGAGGACGAGGCCGACCAGCTGGCCTGCATCATAGAGGTGCTGGGGATGCCCGGCCAGAAGCTGCTAGACGCCTCCAAACGAGCCAAAAACTTTGTGTCCTCGAAGGGCTACCCGCGCTACTGCACCGTCACCACGCTGCCCGACGGAACCACGGTGTTGAACGGGGGGCGCTCGCGGCGAGGGAAAGTACGCGGTCCGCCGGCCAGCAAGGAGTGGAGCGCGGCGTTGAAAGGCTGCGACGACCCCTTGTTCCTGGACTTCCTGAAGCAGTGTTTGGAATGGGACCCGGCGCTCAGGATGACGCCCAGCCAGGCGCTGAGACACCCGTGGCTGCGTCGGCGCCTGCCCAAGCCGCCCATGGGGACCAGTTCCAACACGGCGGACAAGACGAGCTCCTCCTCGGTGTCCAAACGGGGAACCGACGGAGCCCTGACGTCCATCTCTAAGCTCGCCGCCGCCACCTCGTCCACGACCACCGTCACGTCTTCGACCGCGTCCAAAACCCGGACTAACTTGGCAGCGATTACGGACGCCAACGGGAACATCCAGCCTAGGACGGTGCTGCCTAAACTGGTCAGCTGAGATTGAGCCCCCCTTCCCCAAAAAAATCCCCCTCCTCTCAAGTCCCTACGTCCTCCCCCCGCCCACACCACACAAGTTTGATCGCAATGGCTGAATGAATTAATCGGAAAGCTCTGTGTGTGTGTGTGTGTGTGTATGTGCTCCTGTCGGGAAGCAAGCAAGCAAGCAAGCAAAAACCAGCTGGCTAGAACTGAATAAAACTGGTTTGGTCCAGTTTTTATTACGAAGGGCGTTTTTCCGCAGCAGCGTTGTCGATTGATGTTTGGGAGTTGGAAGGGTTCGAAAGTGCGATTCCTGGCTGAACACATCCAAGGACAAAGTAGTAGTGTTTTTTTCAGGGGGCGGGGTTTGGCAAAATAAATGTGCAGAATGACGAGGTTTGGGTTGTGTGTACGGAACTGGGCCGTACGCCGGGCTGAAGGCAACGTTTGGAATGCATTGGGGGTGCGTTCAGTACTGACCACGTAGTATGTTTGGAATTAATTGTGGGGCTGCTCAGACAATCGCAAACACTCAAAACACATCAACAAAAGACATGGTGCTTACCGAGGGAACAAGACTTTTTTTTTTAACAATGTTTTTAGCAGATAATTTATTTAGCTGAACGTGCTGTCGTTGATGAATCGATTTTAAACACCAAAAACTACTTTTCATGACCTGTAGGCTCACAAGGGGATATATATATATATATATATATATATATACATATATATATATATACATATATATACATATACCAACGGTTCCTATGCAGTATAGATGATTCATTTCTAAGACTGGAAAAAATTTGGGTTCACAAGATTATAGCCCCGGCCTATTGTCTTAAATATATATGATAAAATACATTTCAAAACAAGCTGCTGTACAGCGGCCAAACGATGTGAAACCAATGAATTGATCGATAGATAGAATGAATGGGCATCTTAACACACAATACGCGGATGCTTGTTGACTTGTGATCATCTATCTATTTGTTTTCAGAGGCCGTATGTGGACTGAAATATCTCCCGCGAAAATTCCTGAAAATGTTTAGTCTGGAAAAGTATGGGATTTTTAAATGGGGAACTGTGTATATTGAAAGCTGTAGGCCCATGTGAAAATGTGAAAGGCCCATGTGGTTTACTGATAGGCCTATATCCTTATATTGCTAATATAACGGCTGCAAAAACAAAAATAGCTCACTAGTCTTTGTTTCATAACAGTATGAAATAACTACGTATGATGTCGCGTTTAACTTCAGCTTTAGACTTTTACTTACTACAAAAACAATCTAAACAAAATCCTAGCAAACTTAATTAAAAACCAACTACCGGTTAGCTGGCTAACTTTGTATCTAGCTATTGTTCTACAGTAGTGTAGCTAGCTTGTTTTAGCATGCTAGCTTTGTGCCTGTTTAGCTGGCTAACTCTAAACTAGCTAATTACCACTGGTTAGTTGTTATACAGCTATTTGTTTCTTTCTATGTCTCCTATTTTACGATTTTACCTTTCGACTGGTTAGCATCAGTTAACCTAGCAATTTTTTAAATGTAAGCTAGCTTTAGCTGGCTCACTATTTGCCTTTCTTTGGGCAGTTTGGTGCCTGTACTTGACTGTTAGCTCTCCACTGCCCAGCCTTACTAAGCACAGTTTTAGATTTTTAATTTTTTTTTTTAATTTTTTATGATGGTTAGCAAAAACGACAAATGGGATAAAAAAAAACTGAAAATAAGCTTGTTTGTAAACTTGCAACGTTTTGTTCCCGATTAAGTGTTTTAATCTGATCACTGCAGACACAGAAAAGCTTTTAAAGGATAATGTTAAAATCAAAAGGGATGTGATATGAAGAGAAATGGGATTCTTACCAAAGTTTTTCCCTTTTAAAAAAAAATGTATAATGAAGTATTGTACGGCCTGACACAGCAAGCTAGCATTGAATAAGCTATAACAATAAAACCAATAATTCTGAAGGTGAAGTTATGTTTATGGCATTATGCTAGA
Organism: Hyperoplus lanceolatus; assembly: GCA_026929865.2. Lineage (NCBI taxonomy): Eukaryota > Metazoa > Chordata > Actinopteri > Uranoscopiformes > Ammodytidae > Hyperoplus > Hyperoplus lanceolatus. The sequence continues at coordinate 23,075,780 of CM049416.1, forward strand.
ATACCAGGCAAGCAAAAACACCACACGGGTATCTATAGCACAGAGCATTGTTTGTATTACAAGGAGACATGGCATAAATGACTGCGTGTCTCCTCCCTTTGGGCTATTTACAAAAAAAATTTTTTTACGGCTTTCAAATCAATCAATTGAACCAGTTTCTATGGAGACTGTCTGAAGAATTAGCACAGTTCTTAAACCTTAAAGGGGCAGTGTGTAATATGACATCATCAAGAAAGTTCTAGAATGCAACGCTCCCTGGGTAACCCCAACCCTTTTGAATAATAACAGAAGCTACAGTGGCCTTCAAGGACAAGAACAATTCTAAATTTTAAACAATGCACCTGATGACATTCCAAAAACATGGATTCCTCCATAAGACCTGCCTGCTCAATGTACAAAATGTAATATTAATATTTGTAATTCTCCGCTCATTGAGGATAATTCAGATTATTGGCAGAGGTGATTTTACACCAATGAGGACATATTTATGAATGAGGATGTTGATTTTAGCTAATACATTACTGAAAATGTTACACAGTGTCCCTTTTAAAGTACCTTGACATTTTAAAATGAAGGCCCCGATACAAGGAAACAATGAACAAAGTTTTAATTTAGTGGAAATGTTCTAGTCTTAAACCTGCAGTGTGTAGAATTTTGGGTTTTATTTCCTAGCAGATTTTGTAGAAAGTAATTATAATATCCATGAGTACATTTAATTTAGTGCATAATAGCTGAAAATATTTGTTTGAAATATTATTTTTTTCCCTTAGAAAGGGTCTCATATATGTCCATATTTCTCCATATTTTGGACCAAAGCCTAGTGCCGCCATCTTGAAAGTTTCATAGTTGGAATGTCATCAGGTGCATTGTTTAAAATTTAGAATTGTTCTTGTCCTTGAAGGCCACTGTAGCTTCTGTTATTATTCTAAAGGGCTGGGGTTACCCAGGGAGCGTTGCATTCTAGAACTTTGTAGAACTTTCTTGATGATGTCATATTACACACTGCCCCTTTAAGCTACAAGTAACGTAAACATTTTAAACTCAGAAATTGCAATGGATTTAAGTTTTTTTTTTTTTTTAAAGCAAAAGTGGTCGAGACTTCTAAACATATCCACATACAACATACACACATGCAAATTATATACTCTTTTACAATTTAAAAAGAGTGGTCCAGTCACATTAGTGTGTTTGGAAACGGGGGAAATGCATACACAGCAGTTGGTTAGCAGTTAGTTATTGTTGCTCACTAGAAGTTTCCCAATCCAAATTTTAAGCACACACTCGGACAAAATGTTCAGGAAGTCGACAAAAAAAAATATATAAGAGATTTTAAAAAAACAAAACAAAAGAGTATTGTTGTATTCCACCACCGATTCCTGGCCCTGAACCGGACGAACCGGTTTGAGTTACGACTTCCCTGTGTGTCTGGGCACTGATGCTATCAGACAATAGCGACAAAACACAAAAGGAGGATTGTCATTATATCAGCAAGGCCCAAAAACCCGAAATGGATTTTGAAAAAGATTTATTTTATGGAAGTCCATTTCTCCCGGGAAAAATAAAATAATGATTAAGTTGCGTAAGATTTATAAAAAAAACAAAAAAATGTCTCGAGTTAAACATTTTGGTAGCAAATGTTTTAATGAAAAATAACCTGTTGGGCAAATGGGTCTCAGGGCAGAGGGATAGATAGATAGATAGATGGATAGATAGATAGATAGATAGATAAGGGCAGAGGGTGTCATACTGTATGGAATGTTAAGCCCACTGAGGCAAATGTCTATTTGTGATATTGAGCGATGCAAATAAAACTGATTTGAATTAATGTGTAGACGAGTCCAGTCTCAAACTGACTGGTGATATATTGATCAAAAAGTCGATATGAAAAAATGGGTTTATCAATGTGGTCGGGGGGAGAAGGGAGAGAAGGGGGGGTTTGAAAATGCTTCTTATTTATTTACTACAATTTAATTAATATTTATTACTCTAATCTACATAGTTACAATTATGTGCAGTTCATACCCTATACTTGAATGAATGTGTGTGTGTGTGGTATGTAGAAGGGTGTATGTGTAATTTCGACGTTTCCTTCTGTTTTCCTTAAAAGCTTGTTCCCTCACGACAACAAAAATCATGCATATCTATAGACATACACACACACACACACACACACACACACACACACAAACATACATGCAGAATCCAAACTTGCTCATTCTGGACTGTAATAATTTTCAAAAAATTGCATTTGGATGAGGTCTACAGCCGATTAATCTACAAAGTTTTGCATGAATATCTGGATAAATATTCTGACGTTACTTTAGCAAATTACTTTTCAAAATCTGAATTGATGCAGTGTGTAATTAGAACATGATACTGCATTGTTGTTTTTTCACCAAAATTTTTTTTGGTTTTTAAACTACAACTTTACTGCAATGCATTGTTGTTAATGAGGTCCAGTGAAGTGTGCACGTTTGGATTCAGCCTTACGCATAATATCACACTGTCCCTGCGTTCCAAATCACATACTTTTCACACTGCAAAATGCACTTGGATTTATTAAGGCATCTGGGTATATTTTTGAGATACTGCATGTATTGGGCCATCCTAAATCCTAATTCGTTGCATGCTAAATAAATAGTATACAGCTCCGGAAGAAATTAAAAGACCAGTCTGGATTTTTCTTAAATTTTCATCTCAACATTTCTTATTGAAAATGCTCTTTAATGACAACTTTTTTGGGGGTAAAGAGAAAAAATGTTGTCAGTAGTTTATAGTATAAAACCAAAATGTTCATTCTACTCAAACAAATCCCTCTAAATAGTACAACGAGAGACACTGAATATTTGGAGTGGTCTCTTAATTTTTTTCCAGAGCTGTAGTATAGAAGTATGGGCATTGGAACGCAGGGTGTGTGTGTGTGTGTCTGAACGCACTCTGAATGCAGTTTTTGAGGGAGGGGGGGAGGGTCTGGGGGGGGTTACACAAGCAGGAAGTGAGTCATATTACGATTATGACACGGTTGATGATGTCATGATGAAGAAAAAAGAATGTTGCCAGTGCAGTCGGCTTGGCAACGGTGATGTAATTCTAATGTAGCACATGTTTGGGGGGGGGGGGGGAGAAAAAGTGGACGAAAAATGATTCAAGCAAAGGAACTACAAATATGGAAAAAAACTACAAAAACACACAAGAGACGAGACAAGACACATCACAGCTGGACAGGAAGCAGGAAGTAACAAACAGGAAATGGCTGATGTTGTTGTAATGATGTTTAATGTGTTTATTTTCTAACGATCTGATTGGTTGGTTGGTTGATTGTGTTTTTTTAATTTTTTTAAGATTTTTTAAGTGAGACGAGTGCTGAGAGTCGTAACTTTGTGCCTTCAGCATCTCAATGCCATGTCCACGCCTCCACCCTACACACACACGCACACACGCACACACACACACACACACAGACGCATACACACACACGCACGCATAAACACTCACACACACACGTACAATTTAAAAAAATATGTAATGTAAATTTTTTACTGAAATCGCATTCAAACTGCAGATGAATTGACTTCACTCACAACCAAGTTAGTTAGTTTTTATTTTTCTGGCTGGTATTGTTTACAGAGCAACCGACAGATTTTTAGCTTTAAACTGATTTTACACTGACATCAACTAGTGTGCGTGTTTGTGTGTGTAGGTTTGCGTGTGTGTGGGGGTGTGTTTGTGTTTCTGTGTGTGAGCGCGTGTTTGCGTGTGTGTGTGTGTGTGTGTGTGTGTGTGTGTGTGTGTGTGTGTGTGTGTGTGGGGGTGTGTGTGCGTGTGTGTGAGCGCGCATTTGTTTGCATTTGTGTGTGTGTGTGCGTGTTTGCATTTGTGTGTGTGTGTGTGCTTGTGCGTGTTTGCATTTGTGTGTGTGTGTGTGTGTTGGGGTGAGGGGGCGTGTAAACATGGCTGCACAATGTACAGACACATATCAGCCAACTGTCGCCAAACGTCGTCGCGGCGACAGACTAACGGCTAACGGCTAAGCTAACACTAGCCGCAATCCACTGCTGCACTGACGACGTTCTCTTTACAGTCAAGCTAACACTAGCCTAATGATTGCTAGTAACAATCTCTCATGGCCTAGGCTACTACATTACACACACACACACACACACACACACACACACACACACACACACAGTGAAGCTGACACTAGCCTACTGATTGCTAGTA
>CM049416.1:23085000-23095000 GCA_026929865.2 Hyperoplus lanceolatus
CTTTCTTTACTCTATTCTACATACTACATATGATCTGACGATAAAAATAATCTAGTTAGGATGCAGTAGGCATACTATTGGGACATACTTTTACTTATTTATTTCATCATAACATTGCGCCTTGATCTTGCCTCTTGCTTTTATATCCGTCGCATCCCCGTTTGTTTTCATATGGAGGCTCTCTAGATGTGGTGTCACTTCAGGTTCACACTGGATTGTGGGTCAGAATTGCCCAAATAGGATGCAGTTTTAAACTCTAACAATCTTGGCCGCATGAAGTAGGACATCCGGGTACTTCTAACCATCCTAAATCTGGCCACAAGAATCGGGACATCCTAAATCTTTTTTCTTCCATACTAAGTAGAAGATAGTATGCGATTCGGAACGCAGGGAATGATTTTGTCTCGAGTGTCAAGGCTAAAAGACATTTTAATCACAGCTAGTTATCGCATCGTTCTAAATCACTTCTTACAGTGGGACCAGGTTCTGGTACTGGCTCTGGAAAAAATTAAAAGACCACTCCAAATGTTCAGTGTCTCTCGTTTTACTATTCGGCATATGTTTGAGTAGAATGAACATCTTGGTTTTATTCCATAAACTACTGACAACATTTCTACCAAATACCTTGCATTTTTATGCTTTATTGACATTAGACAGTGTATACAGACAGAGTTGAAATGGGGGCAGAGAGGGGAGTGACATGCAGAGAACGACCGCGGGCTGGAATCGAACCCGGGTCCGCTGCTGGCCGAGGCCCATGGGGGGGACGCCCTACCAACTGAGCTAAGGGCGCCCCCGTAGAGATGAAGATTTATATATTTACTGTATATATTTGTGTGTGTGTTTGTGTGTGTGTGTGTGTGTGTGTGTGTGTGTGTGTGAGAACAGTTTCTAAGATCAGAAGTTGGTCGTTTGTCTGTTGGAGTCAAACATGTCACCTTCTCCAGACAATTTGAAACAAACTAAATATAAATACAGTCATGGAAACTGTCTCCATACCTGTGTGTGTCTCTCTCTCTCCCTCTCTCTCTTGCTCTCTGTCTCTCTTTCTCTCTCTCCCTCTCCCTCTTGCTCTCTCTCACTCTCTCCCTCTCCCTCCTCTCTCTCTCTCTCTCTCTCTCTCTCTCTCTCTCTCTCTCTCTATCTGTATAATTGAATATAGACAGCACAACTGATCTGCTGTAAGGGTCCCTGAGTTCAGGACAAATGGAAAAATGTGTGTGTGTGTGTGTGTGTGTGTGTGTGTGTGTGTGTGTGTGTGTGTGTGTGTGTGTGTGTGTGTGTGTGTGTGTGTGTGTTCAGATGGTGTCAGATTTGTCAGGCCAGAGGTCGGTTTATTTCCAGCGTCTCTCTTCATCATACAACCGTCTCTCTCTCTCTCTCTCTCTCTCTCTCTCTCTCTCTCTCTCTCTCTCTCTCTCTCTCTCTCTCTCTCTCTCTCTCTCTCTCTCCACACACACACACACACACACACACACACACACACACACACACACACACTCCGTCCGACCTGTCTGTCACTCCATGCTTGACGTATGAACATTATACACATCATGACATATGATAATAAGAATAATACCTAATTCAGAGATGTCTCGACGTTGAATAGCGACTACAATACACATGTCCCTGTTGCTATGTTACTGGCGTAGTATATATGTTTTGATCCATTCATATGTAGTAGACTGTGTTGTAAAAGCCCTACTAACGTCCTCCCTCCTACATACTCAACATGTATATACTGCATACTGTCTACTTAACGATCAATTGTGTATGCGAGGTTCATTGGACCGTTTACACTGAAGTATAAGAAGCAATAAAGATTTTTTTTTAAACTTCCGTGTCATTTGAAAAGACGCAATGCATTGTGGGGCGGTTAGGAAGGAAAAGTATCCTATCGATCCATACACAAAATCTTCCCAGAAGTAAGTACTCATCCGGGCATTTCTCCCCTACACAAACTTGCATACACAACCACAACATACTCAAATTGATGTCAAAATTATAATGAGTAGGATGTTAGTAGGGCTTTTAGTATGAGTGGGACGTTAGTAGGACTTTTAGTATGAGTAGGATGTTAGTAGGGCTTTTAGTATGGGTAGGACGTTAGTAGGGCTTTTAGTATGAGTAGGACGTCAGTAGGGCTTTTAATATGAGTGGGACATTAGGGCTTTTAGTATGAGTAGGACGTCAGTAGGGCTTTTAGTACGAGTAGGACGTTAGTAGGGCTTTTAGTACGAGTAGGACGTTAGTAGGACTTTTAGTATGAGTAGGATGTTAGTAGGGCTTTTAGTATGGGTAGGACGTTAGTAGGGCTTTTAGTATGAGTAGGACGTCAGTAGGGCTTTTAATATGAGTGGGACATTAGGGCTTTTAGTATGAGTAGGACGTCAGTAGGGCTTTTAGTACGAGTAGGACGTTAGTAGGGCTTTTAGTATGAGTAGGACGTCAGTAGGGCTTTTAATATGAGTGGGACATTAGGGCTTTTAGTATGAGTAGGACGTCAGTAGGGCTTTTAGTACGAGTAGGACGTTAGTAGGGCTTTTAGTACGAGTAGGACGTTAGTAGGGCTTTTAGTACGAGTAGGAGGTTAGTAGGGCTTTTAGTACGAGTAGGACGTTAGTGGGGCTTTTAGTATGAGTAGGACGTTAGTAGGGCTTTTAGTATGAGTAGGACGTTAATATGGCTTTTAGTATGAGTAGGACGTTAGTATGGCTTTTAGTATGAGTAGGACGTTAGTAGGGCTTTTAGTATGAGTAGGACGTTAATAGGGCTTTTAGTATGTGTAGGATGTTAGTAGGGCTTTTAGTACGAGTGGGACGTTAGTAGGACTTTTAGTATGAGTAGGATGTTAGTAGGGCTTTTAGTATGAGTAGGACGTTAGTAGGGCTTTTAGTATGAGTAGGACGTTAGTAGGGCTTTTAGTATGAGTGGGACATTAGTAGGGATTTTAGTATGAGTAGGACGTTAATAGGGCTTTTAGTATGAGTAGGATGTTAGTGGGGCTTTTAGTATGAGTAGGATGTTAGTAGGGCTTTTAGTACGAGTAGGACGTTAGTAGGGCTTTTAGTACGAGTAGGACGTTAGTTGGGCTTTTAGTATGAGTAGGACGTTAGTAGGGCTTTTAGTATGAGTAGGACGTTAATAGGGCTTTTAGTATGTGTAGGATGTTAGTAGGGCTTTTAGTACGAGTGGGACGTTAGTAGGACTTTTAGTATGAGTAGGATGTTAGTAGGGCTTTTAGTATGAGTAGGACGTTAGTAGGGCTTTTAGTATGAGTAGGACGTTAGTAGGGCTTTTAGTATGAGTGGGACATTAGTAGGGATTTTAGTATGAGTAGGACGTTAATAGGGCTTTTAGTATGAGTAGGATGTTAGTGGGGCTTTTAGTATGAGTAGGATGTTAGTAGGGCTTTTAGTACGAGTAGGACGTTAGTAGGGCTTTTAGTACGAGTAGGACGTTAGTTGGGCTTTTAGTACGAGTAGGACGTTAGTAGGGCTTTTAGTACGAGTAGGACGTTAGTAGGGCTTTAGTATGAGTAGGACGTTAGTAGGGCTTTTAGTATGAGTAGGACGTTAGTGGGGCTTTAGTATGAGTAGGACGTTAGTAGGGCTTTTAGTATGAGTAGGACGTTAGTGGGGCTTTTAGTATGAGTAGGACATTAGTATGAGTAGGACATTAGTATGAGTAGGACGTTAGTAGGGCTTTTCGAACACAGCCTTTGATGTAAAAGTAAAATTTTCGATTTTCAGATTCAATCTCTGCTGCCATCTAGTGTCTAAAACCTGTCACTACATTCACTAAGGAAGTGGGGAGACACTCACCCTGTGTTCCAAATCACATACTCTTTATTTTTACTACACTACATACTAAAGTACAGAAGAGTTTTAGGGCCACAGACAGGAGAGAAAAAAAATCAGATGAGGAAGATTTTTTTTTCATTTTTTTTATCAAGAATAAAGACAAATACTGCAAAATCGCTATTGGAGTTAGTGGGGTAATTGGTTGCGTTCCAAATCGCATACTCTTTCTTTTTTCTATTCTACATACTACATCTGACGATAAAAATAATCTAGTTAGGATGCAGTAGGCATACTATTGGGACATACTTTTCTCTCTTATTTCATCATAACATTGCGCCTTGATCTTGCCTCTTGCTTTTATATCCGTCGCATCCCCGTTTGTTTTCATATGGAGGCTTCGTCGATGTTACGTCACTTCACGTGCGCACTGGATTGTGGGTCAGAATCGCCCAAATAGGATGCAGTTTTCAACACTAACAATCTTGGCCGCATGAAGTAGGACATCCGGGTACTTCTAACCATCCTAAATCTGGCCACAAGAATCGGGACATCCTAAATCTTTTTTCTACATACTATATAGTAGAAAGTATGCGATTCGGAACGCAACCATTGTGTATTTTCAGCATACTACAATTGACGTGCATGTATTGGGACATCCTAAATCTTTTTCTGGCGTACTTAATAGTATATAATATGGGGATTGGAACGCAGGGTCAGTCAATTCAAATTGACCTGCAGTGTGTAGAATTTTGGGTTTTATTTCCTAGCAGATTTTGTAGAAAATAATTACAATATCCATAAGTACATTTAATTTAGTGCATAGTAGCTGAATTTTTTTTTTTATATATTTTTTTTCCTTAGAAAGGGTCTCATATATGTCCATATTTCTCCATACCTTGGACCAAGTCCTTGTCGCCGCCATTTTGGAAGTGTCATAGTTGGAATGTCATCAGGTGCATTGTTTAAAATGTAGTATTGTTCTTGTCCTTGAAGGCCACTGTAGCTTCTGTTATTATTCTAAAGGGGTGGGGTTACCCAGGAAGCGTTGCATTCTAGAATTTTCTAGAACTTACTTGATGATGTCATATTACACACTGCACCTTTAAGAGCATTTTTTAACAAGTTATGTAGAGATGAAGATTGAAGAAAAATCCAGACTGGTCTCTACATTTTTTCCAGAGCTGTTTACAATTTATTACTTCACTTACTTAGCTTACTTTATTGTGAAAAATCCAGCTGGCCGGAAGTCGTCTCGTCTCCTCTCTTCCCTGAAACTATCTCCAATAAAATATAAGAAAAAGTAACGAAACTATCAATATATATACAAATATTTTTGAGGAGGATGATGTTTTTTTATTTGTATTTATAATGTTGCAGGCCTAGTGTTAATTCTTATTGTTTAATTTATATGTATGCCTATGTCTGTATGTATATTAAAAATGTTATTTCCTATGCAAGCACACAATAATAAGATATGAGTACATTTCTTTTAATTTTTCTGTATTGACAATTGTTCAATAAAGTTCATTGAAAAAAAAAAAACTCCAATACTAAGTGCATGATGGCGGCGGGACGCGGAGAGTTTTTCCGGAGTTTTTTGACAGGTTTGGACCGGGCAAATGTGTGGTCGCCGCCCGATGAAAGGCGACCTGCTCGGGGGAGAGGAAAGCCAAGTCGGCCTGGTGGTTGCGGAGCAGACAAGAGGAGTAACAGACGCCCAAAAGGGTTGTGTGTTATCGGGCATGATTCCAGGTAAGAAGAGGGTCGTGTAGTGGAAACGAAGGCACCTGTAGCTAATAGCGCACGTGCTCCTGTCAAACCAAAACATTGACAATGTAGGCCTACTGCTACCCGTGATATTTTTCTACTTATGACATCTATCGCAGCATGTCCGTCCTGGGAGAGGGATCCCTTACTCTGTCAACTCTCCCTGAGATTTCTAAAAAAAAATTATCCCGTTAAAGGGTTGTTTACTGGGAGTTTTTTCTCAGCCGAGCGAAGGGTCTAAGCATGGTCTAAGGGCAGAGGGTGTTATACTGTATGGTAAAGCCCACTGAGGCAGATGTCTATTTGTGATATTGGGCTATAAAAATAAAACTGATTTGATTCGATTTTATGATAAAAAAAAAAAATAGGATTGGAGATTGAAAGAGTTTTGCATGTTTTAATCTGACTATCTGTGTCTCAGCTGGCCGCCATTGGAGACGAAAGCAGAATTTCCCAAAACGAAAACGCCTTCATCCAAAGAGAACCTAATGGAAAGGTAAGTCACATCTCAACATCCTTAACATGAATCTTAAAGGTGCAGTCAGTGATTCTGGAGAACGCTTGTTGTCAAAATCACTTTTTGTCAGAATCAGTGAATATCTCCTCATGATCCGCTGCTACCTGTCTGTATAAAAACAGGTCACTGATTTTTAAAGTGTTTTTACTACGCCAGCTGTTGTTCCTGGGTGAGCGTATACCCATGACAAAGGCATTAAGAAAAAACTATATAAAAATAGCATTCTTTGCACTGATGGTCTCGTTTGCTGTTACATGTAATTCATGATCATCAGAGGAACAATGAGACTGTTTCAGAAATGCAGGCAGCTTCTTATTGGCTGATCATAGAGGTGGAATATAAACAAAGGTATTTTGAGTTCTTTAAAGAGGACCTATTATGCTACTTTTCTGGTCTTAATTTCTTGTTTTACACTGCTATAGAGCAACCTGACACGAATCACATCACAAAAAACTATGTAGATTTTCGGGAAGCTCTTTCTCTTATTTTGGCGATCCAGCACATCCTGTCAACACTTGAGTGTGTGTGCTTCCGCCCCCCCTTCGGCGATCTCCGCTCCCCCCCCCCTCCTGCAAACCCCACTCCGTTGTGATTGGTTACCTTCCTTCCGGAACACTTTCAGTGGCGGGAAGCGCGAGCATGGACCTATAAGGGCGCGAGGCAGACGCGAACAGGGGAAGTGACAGCATTACCATACATGGAAACATCCGCGTGGAGACGTCACAAAGTTTTATGCGACGTCACAAATTATGAAAGGGTAGACCGCTTTGAAGACGTGACTTCTCGACTGGCTAGAATAGTGTTTAGTGCTCTGCACAGACACCCCAGACGGTCAGCAGGGAATATGTCGAAATGCATGTAAGTCATTATTTGATAATTTAGTATGGTTAAGCATGACTATGAATCATCATAACAACGTTTATAGGTCATAAAAGTCAAAAAGCATCATAGGTCCTCTTTAAAGGAATACTTCGATACGGAACTGGTGTTCTATCATTATAACATCACTATTATAATATAATGAATGAGGTTTTTCTTCCCTCAGTCTTCCCTTGGCCCAGCTGTCCTGAGTAGGGTTAGACAGTGAGACCATACAACACTCTTTCTGCCTTTTCTCAGGCTAGGATGAACCGATTTCATACTACATAGGATCTCAAGAGTTCAATACACCTTCATATTCCTGCTGGTGAAGTCGGTCTTTAAGCTTTTTGTCCCTTCCAGGTTGCCGCATGAGATTCTGATTAAAATCCTGTCTTTCCTGGACGTTTCCTCGCTGTGCTGCGTCAACCACGTCAGTAAACTCTTCAACCGACTCGCCAACGACGAGTGAGTGTGACAGACAGGAGAAACACTTTATTTTATATAGGAAAGTTAAAGCATTGCCACGTTCAAAGTCACTTAAAACCCCTTTCTCCCCCATTCTGATGCTCGGTTTTAACCTCAATAAGTTGTCCCGTCCAGGTCTACGTGCCTAAATGCATTCAGCTGCTGCCACGTGATTGGCTGATTAGTTATATGTGTTAACCAGAAATGTAACCGCTGTATACCTAATAATAAATAATAAATCCCTTTGATTTAGAAGTGAAAACCAAACTTTTGTATTTGCTTATAACTTTCTACTGTCATTGTAGTGTCTTATAACTTACATTTAAAGTGGCTTTAAAAAGTCTTAAAGTGTGTGTGTGTGTGTGTGTGTGTGTGTGTGTGTGTGTGTGTGTGTGTGTGTGTGTGTGTGTGTGTGTAAAAAAAACTTACTTACTCACTGCTGTAATTGTAGAGTCCGACTCAAAAGGTCTTAAATGTAGCTTGTGAGTCCCTGCTTCTGTCCTGATAGTGTGCTGTGGAGTCACATCTACACGTCAGAGTTTGATTTTATTCGAGTATCAAGAAACCAGACTTTTCTTTTCTTTTCTTTTTTTGCCCATCTTTCAAAATGGCCACATTCAAAATAATTCATTTTTGAAGGTAATTATTCAACTTATTTAATTATTTATTTATTTTTTTAATAGTCTGTTCTCTTGACACACAAGCCAATTTTTTTTTTAAATTGAAGGGTCTTTTGTATTTACTAACTTACTTCTGTCCTGATAGTGTGCTGTGGAGTCAGATCTACACGTCAGAGTTTGGGAGTCAGTCGTGGAGGCCGAAGGCGGCAGTAGATGAAGTTGGGTCGGACCCGGACCGATCCCCGGGACGCTGGAAGAGGACGTACTTCAGGAGCATCGAGGCTCAACACCTCAACAAGTGGAAGAGACAGCTGAGAGACATCAGCCCCTGCACCGGCCTCCCCAGGCAGACTGAATGGGTGCTGAAGTAGGACCACACTACCACACTACAAGCCAAATATATTGCACTTTTTTATTTATTTTTATTAGACAGTTTACACAAATATTTTCTTTTTTGCGCTTTATTGCTTAAAAATAAATAAATAATTATTTTACTTATTATTATTATTATTATTATTATTATTATTATTATTATTATTATTATTATTATTATATTTTTTTGGCATTTTAGAAAATTATTTATTTTTACAGTTTTTGGAGGGACAGAGACAGAATCCCAGGAAGAGCCCCAGACATGTTTCAGTTGTTAAATGTCTTTGTATGTCTCAGTATGGCAGCGTTTACAACCTGTACAATACATTGTGGTGTTTATTCCCCCCCCCCCAGGAACCTGACTGTGTGCTGGGAGCTGACGGTGTGTGACAGCTCCGGGCGGGAGGCGACCATGCAGCAGAGCAAAGTCTATTTCTTTGAGTCTTCTGCGATCGTGCGTTGGAGCGGAGGAAGCTTCCCTCTGTATCATCACATCAACAGCATCCAGGTCCACGGCGTCCGGAGGGAAACGCAACACAGCCCCAAAGACAGAAAGTAAGTGAGGGTACACTTTACCTGTCTGTCTGTCTGTCTGTCTGTCTGTCTCTTTGCAAGGAGCCGCACAACAGCCCCAGACAGCAAGTAAGTAAGGGCACACTTTACCTGCCTTTCGTCTGTCTGTCTGTCTGTCTGTCTGTCTGTCTGTCTCTGTCTGTCTCTCTTCGCAAGGAGCCACAACACAGCCCTAGAGACAGCAAGTAAGTAAGTCTGTCCGTCTGTCTGTCTTTCTCTTTCTCTCTCTCTCTTCCCCCTTCCTCTCCCATCCCTCTCTCGCTCTCTCCCCTTCAATTCAAATTCAAAAAGGCCTTTATTAGCAGGAAAGTTAAAAAAAACGATATTAGCAAAGCATCAAATATAATTCAATAAGTCCAAATATTCAGAGACCAAATATAGATCTCTCTCTCTCCCGCTCTCTCTCTCTCCTTCTCCCCCCCCCCTCTCTCCCTCCCTCCCTTCCTCTCTCTCCCTCCCTCCCCCTCCCTCCACCAGGCCTTGCTGGCGCTCCCTGATTTCTAAGTTGGACGTAAAGACGTTTCCCGGCCGCTACGTTGGCAAAGACCGTGTGCTGAAACTGATGCAGCTGAACTCTAGCCTCAGCGTGGGCGTGTGGAGGGTGAGTCAACGGTAAACTGTGCTTGTGTGTGTGTATCATCATATATTTTTATGTACAAACACTGGCACAATTATAACTGATCTGAATGTCTGTGGATGACTGTTTTTAGCTCATTTTAATCTTGTTGTTCATTGTATAATGTGTGTGTGAGCGTGTTTTGCTTGTGTGTGTGTGTGTTTTTTTTCGTGTGTGTGTGTGTGTGCGTGAGTGTGTGTGAGCGTGTTTTGCTTGTGAGTGTGTGTGTGTGTGTGTGGGGGTTTTTTTTGTGTGTGTGTGTGTGTGTGTGTGTTTTTTTGCGTGTGTGTGTGTGTTTTTTTTGTGTGTGTGTGTGTTTTTTTTGCGTGTGTGTGTGTGTGTGTAGGGTACAAGCGGCGTGGCCTTCATCATGGTCAGTCTGCATTTCCACAGGCTGGTGGAGAGA
>CM049416.1:23097500-23142500 GCA_026929865.2 Hyperoplus lanceolatus
TTTTTTTTTTTTATACTTTTAAAATATAAATATATATTTTTACAGATTTTAAAGGTAGATGGTTTTTTGTTGACGTTTTATATATTTTTTTTATCAAAATGAGAGAGTATTTCCTCATGATCTGGCACTTCAGCAGAACGTTCTCAAGCTAAACGGGACCGCACGCAATTTTGATTTACGATTTTTTTTTTGTTACGGCTCTCGACCATAGTACATGTTATGGAGCACAACACATTAAAATAATAAATTTTATTTATTTATTTTGCCTTTTGAATTTTGATTTATGAAGTTTAAAAAAAAATATATATATATTTTTTTGGTTTGTTTTGTTTTACAGATTTAAAGGTAGATGGATGTTTGTTGACGATTTACTTTTTTTTTTTTTTTTTAATCAAAATCAGTGAATATCTCCTCATGATCTGCTACCTGTCTGTGCTGTGTGTGTGCTGAAGAAGTAAAACATCCGGTGTTAATACACATTAAACTTTATTTTGTTTATTATAATACGAAAATCAAATTAATTTTTTATGTTTTGATGCTTGAACGGTTGAAGTTTCAAAGTTGGAATACAATTTTAAAGTAAACATTTTAAATGAACAAATAATGCACATCTTTTTAAATGATATGAGAGTAGATCATAGGGAAAGATTTTTTATGTATTATTTACACCATGGTTAAAAGCATTAGGCTTGGTGATTGCAGTTTCTTGGTGAATTAGCATTTGCAGCATCTAGCCTACATCATACATGTCTAGTCTCTGGACCAATCAACCCTCTGACATTCACACTATCACAGACACAGCTCATTTCAAATCTAACCTCAAATCTTATCTATTTAGCATGGCTTTTATACATACAATACATAGGCCTAGTCCAAGACATTTTCCTCTTTGCTTTTATGTAAGCTTTCCTGATTTTAGAATACTTTTAGAAACCTGCTGATTGCTGTAAAGGGCTTTAAAAAAAACTTGTATTTGTTATAGTCAACAGAGAATGTCGGGAAAGGTCTCATTTATATGGTGAAATCGCTACCCATTCAGTCATATGCAATATAAAATGTAAATTGTCCCGTAAATGTTACATTTTTAACTTAACCTTTATTTATACTCTAGAGATCAGTTGAGGTGTGACCCTGATTTACAATGATGTCGAGTCAAACAAAATGCAAAGCAAAAACAACAATACATACACAATATACAATGAAAATACGTCAACTATACAGCAACTGATAAAGAGAAACAATTTAAACATTTAGGAAGATTTAGAATGGCTGGAATTAAAATAAAATTGGTAAAAGTAGCCTATAATATAGCCTAATTAAAACAGTTACATATAACAGCCCCTTTTAATTGATTTATGAATGTATAGCTACCAAACACTCCTCGTTATCCACAAATATCTATTTATTTTCCAACCATGAGGTCCAGTAGCCATTTTCAGATTTGCCCAAATAGGATGCTGTTTTCAACACTAAAAATATTGTCCGGATTTAGTAGACCTCCGGGTATTTCTAACCATCCTAAATTTGGCCTCAAGAATCGGTACATCCTAAATCTTTTTTCTTACCATACTAAATAGCAGAAAGTATGTGATTCGGAACGCAGGGTTAGTTGAGATTATTCCCAACCTGCTGTCCGCTCCAACAGACACATCGGTAGAATAATTCCGGGTTTTCCAGCAGTTTCCTCGTCACAGCTCCGGGGTTTATTGTTTCAGGATTCTGAGTCACGTCTGCTGCAAACTGCTGGACCGGCTTTCTCTCAAAGTCTTCTTTCAGAACATCACAATCAACTGGAATTTGACCTAAAACAAGACAGAGTCAGACACAGTATAATTGCTATCATTACTTGAAAAAATAATAATAATGGTGAGGTTTGTATTTATTTACTTGCTAGAATTCCTTAAAAATTAAGATATACATTTATAAATTGTTATTTTTTAAAATAATTTTAATTAACCAGTATAATAGCTACCTAATTGAGATTAGAAATATATTTTACAATAGTACTATCCTGGCCAGTAAGATAAACCACGTTGTAAATGTATGAATGTGGTTAAAATTAAATGGGTGGATCAAATATAAAAAAATATAAAATGTATATTAGCCCATTTACATTTTAAAAGGTGAAATGCATAGTTAGTTTGGTGTGTAGCCTACACATGAGCCAGCACCAACCTAGCTTTTTAGCAGCATGAAATGTCAATCAATGCTGTTCTTCAATTTGATAGGATTGTTTTAAATCTGATAGCCAATCGAAGTTCACTTTCATGTAGAAGTGTCGTGTGTGGGGCTTTGCTGGTAATCACGAAAGGAAATTATAACTGCTGCTGAAGACTAGTCCTCTCGTTTGGACTATCGTGATGTACCCGAGGTAAATGTATGTGTGTGTGTGTGTGTGTGTGTGGATTTTTATGTTATGACTGAATGTTTAAACTGTAAAAAACATGCTATGTTGCTAATCGCGAAGGTAGCCGTTGGCCTGTTAGCATTAGCATAATGACTGTTAGCTTTGTTTTCATGATGTAAGCTTTGTTTAGTTGGTTAGGGACGGGTGTTTTTAATTTTTAAACGGTAGGAATATTACTACTTTTACCGAGTACCGAGTTTTACCTGCTCACTGTTGCTATGGGTAACAGGCTGTTGCTATGGACATCATTTTGATCGCTCGCCTCTAAATAAATCCGCTGACAAACGTCTACAAACAGTTACTGCTAATCCAAAACACAATGACATATATGTTCAACATGACTTTGAATGTGTGTGGAGAGCAGGGAACTTTGGGGTCTTGGTTAATGTCTGAAAGGACTCCAGTCAAGACCACGTGAGTAGGTGTGGCCACAGTAACCACCTAACCCTACTCCAGTGCTTCTCAATTATTTTCTGTCATGCCCCCCCTAGGAGACTGAAATTTTTTCGCGACCCCCCTAAATTGAAATACTATTGAGAACCTGCTAATATCTATTTATTTATCTGTATAAGAGTTATATATGAGTTTGAGTTGCTAGCACCAGCATTCTGCATACAATCACCTTATTATTAAAATAGATTAATACAATTTGCTGACATCTGCAACATCTTAAAACAATTTCCAAGTTTATTAACTCAATTTGTAACATTTAAACAAGACCGTTCAGTCTGTGTGAATCTCAAAACACAGAAACAAGAGCAAATGATTCACTGGGGTTTTCATTTAATTAATAACATTTTTAAAGAGTAAACATTGGTCGCTTGTCAGTCAGCTTCATCAGCTTATTCCCTTTCAAAAATATATATGACTTAAAAATAAACATTACTCTTTGTGTGCAACATTTGCAACAATATTTAATGTACAATTTGCATACTTTCCCTGAACATAACACAAGACATTAAAAAAGCCTTGAACCCTGAACTATTTGAAACTGGCAGCTACATCAGTTTGAGCTTTTTTAATATAACTAAATTCACCTTCACAATTATTTTGAACTTATTTCCCTATTTGTCTGTTTTATATGAACACATTCTGCTTATAATACACAAAAATACAATTTGCTCTGTATTTTAGTGGCTGCAGTGAGCCCTCTTTGCAGTGCACATCATTCCAAATCTGGGCTTCAAACTTGATACTGCTACTCTTAACTCTTGCTCAATGTTAAGCTGGGACCTGTACTTTGTCTTGAGTGCAGCAACAGTGGAAAAGCCCATCTCACACAGATAGGATGTGGCAAAGGGTAGTAAGATGTTGACAGCCTTCTGTCCAATGAGTGGATACTCCCTTTCTTTGTAAGATCTAAATTCTGTTACACTTCTGACCCTTGGTATAATGTTTATTTAAGAAAAAAAAAAAAATCACTAAGTCCCCCCTGCCGTCGCGCCCCACCATTTGAGAAGCACTGCCCTACTCTGTTGAGATGGGTGAAATTCGGACCATAACGGATTATTTTTTGCACTGTAATCAATCAAAGCATTTTCTAAATCATTAAAACCGCATATAAATCAATATTTTGCTTGAATTAATTATTCAATTTATAGTTGGTAGGGAAATGTAACGCAAACGGGTCATTCTCTATATACATTATGAAGAACTCATAAAGAACTGATAATGTACAGAGGTTTTAGACACTGCAGTATGTTTAAATGAATAACCCCATGGCCAGTTTAATAGCAGGTTTCGGTACCATTCCCAAGATGAGACAAACTAATGTCAGATCTTTGTAAAATGGCATATAGACTTGTTTCTAAGTGGGTTTATTTTATTCAGGAGACGGACGTTTGTGACTGAAAGAAAGAGAGAGAGAGAGAGAGACACACACACACACACACCGAGAGAGAGAGAGGACCAGTTAAACTCCTGTGGACCACTGTGGAGCGGTTTCCCTCTCGCTGGTATGCTGCTGCCCCAGACTGTTGATGCTGTTGCTTCTGCTCTCCGCTGGCCTTCCCACTGCCGTCTGGAATATGACCAGGATTCGTGAGTAGGCTACTGATTGATTTGCACGTGCCTTTTTATTTTGCGCACGTGTAAATATTAAAGGGGCCGTTAAAGTTTTTTAGACCATCAAGCCCACAAGCTAGGACTCGGGGCTTCAATGGGGGTTTTATTTATATTTTGTGTATGTGCCGCTGAGTTGAAATGTGTATAAAAGTGTGGGCCCATTGTAGTATATTGATTTTTCACATTTTAAAGGTGTTATGCACAATAACACAGCATAGAGGTAACCAGTTAATATTTGAAAGAGATTTGAAATTAATGAAATAAACACATTTTTAATTAGTAATTTTTTTTTTATGTAGGTGTAGTGGTTAGAGCGCCATATCTAGACGTGTTAATGTGATGTTTAAATTATTTTACAAGTCCGACTATGTGTTGAAATTTGCGCCGCTTCGCCTCGGTTGACAATGACATAGCCCAATAGCCGCCATTTTGTATACGCGCCCGCTCCTTCTTGTCTTACAAGCCCAATCCGAGGTCTAATCCTTCTGGACGTGAAAAAATAAAGAAGAAAAAGGACGAAGAGTAGAAAAAAAAACAAGAAAGTGGTAAGTTGAGCAGATAATAACCATGAAATATTTTACTTAATGAGTCAATGCTGTTTGTCTAGCCTTTACTGTTGGATAGAGACACATGTGTAATGTTATTTCAAGAATCTTCTCATTGTTGCTTTTGTTTACTTTGACATTTAACATTTTTTATTTTTTTAAAGATATTTTTTGGGCATTTTTATGCTTTATTTGATAGTGCAGAGAGACAGAGGTGAAATGGGGCAGAGAGGGGAGTGACATGCAGAGAACGGCCGCGGGTGGGAATCGAACCCGGGTCTGCTGCTGGGCCCGGACCGGGAGGGGGACGCCTTACCAAATGAGCTAAGGGCGCCCCCTTTGACATTTAACATTGACGTTACCGAGTCGAGTGCGCGCTGAGTCAAAGACGGGACATTGACAGTCAACTTGTTAGCTTAGCTTAACTAGCAGGCTTAAGGAACATAGAAGCTAGGAGTTAAAGTATGTACACTTTATAACCAATCAGTTTGGTCCTGGTCATTTTTCATATCTATGAGTAATGTTTTATCTGCCGTTTTAAAGGACACTAGTAATGGAGTGATTCGGAGGCGAAAATACACTTACTAAGACAATCCTTTTTCTGTAGCCTAGTAAACTGAAGAAAGCTGTGTCCGACCAAGCTTAGGCTACTATCAAGCTATTAGTTATGAAATGTTGATGCAAAGGGTTAGGGTTAGGGTTACAACAATACGCATTAGTAATTTATTTGTCCACATTTATCTGTCCAAATGATTGTGCTATATGCAGTGTGGTGAGTGTATTTTATTGTCTTTTACATATAGTGTAGGCCTAGTGGTTTAATGATACTAACGTTCTTTTATGCTGTAAATGTAAAAAACCTAAGTAGCCCACAGTGCAGGCTCCAACACATAAGGTTACTCTTCTGTATTGGAACTATTTTAAATGATATTGGCCGTATCAAATGAAAGGTTAAACATAAACAATGAATTGTAAAAGCTATGCCCAAGAAGAAAATAAAAAAGTTGAATTTAAGGAAATTTAATTCTATAATGTGAACGCCTTTTTAATTGACGCTATTAACATGTGACTGTTATAAGAATAAATGTATTATCTTTTCCTCAGGATCATTACTTAGGTTTCTGGCACCAGCAGCAAAAGAGAGGGAAAGGTGCGCCCTCCACAGGCTGATAAAGGTAACTGTTAGTTCAGTACTACACCTTTAATTGTTTATACTTTATAAGCATTGTACTTGAGAGATTTCCTGTGACATGATATGCCATGTTTCTTTTTTTGGTATTTTAACAGACAACACGTCTCCGGCCTGTCTCGACCAGGATGATACAACACCAACACCAGAAGATCAGTCACCTTTCTAACTGCCTAAACTGATATCTGTGAGTTCCATTTTTCTTAAACAGTTGAATTTTTATTCACTTTACATGCTGACGAAAGCAGAAAACCATTGATAGAATAAATAACTACAGTATTAGTTGATTGACAATATGTCAGAGCAGCTGATATGTCAGGTTAAGATACTGAAACATCTACAGACACACATGCACATTTATTTACCACAAATCCCAGCTTTTTGTGCGGTTATTTCATTGCAGAAGCTCACGTTGGGATTGCAAATAGATTAATTGTGCAGCACCACTGCTGACAGGCGAGACATTCGGTCGGTAGTTAAGGCTTGCGTTGCCTAGGCGACTAAACCCTGCCTTATATGTACCTTCCCCCCAACTTACCTTTTGGTTCCGGGCAGTTATTTTGTAAACTCTGCACCAGATCATTCCTGCTGATCTTCTCCAAGACCTTCATGGTTTCCTTCATAGCTCCAGCGCCGCCATATTTCTGTGCCATTAGATCCACTGTGTCCTGCCTGTCTGCCTTCTCTAGCTGAGCAGCTGAGATGCCCGAGTCATCTTCCAGTATGTCATCCTGCTTTAGGAGCCACTTGAATTTCTTGAATTCGTCTTCTTTTAATTGCTGCAGAGCTTTCCAGAGCTTCTCTAAAAGTTTCACCATTTTGGCTCCCTGGTAAAAAAAATTAATCATAATATACAGTATATTGTATCTAATAATGTATTTTTGGTAACTTGGTTGAAGCCCAATGTAAACATAACATCGACATACTGTATTATCCATTGACCTCCTGAGAGAAATATCAATCTCTTTAGCTGCTAAATGCTCCACTATTCTCACCAGCTTTAGTCTCTACCTGATTCTGAAACTAAGAGGGGTCAAGTATGAGGAACTGTCTAATATATCTCTTTAAACAATAAATACAGAAATATGTATTTCCCAAAAAGTTCTAATGCAACTCACCGAGCAGAATTCAGCTGTGAATTCTTCAAACTTAGAAGGATGATTGATAGAGTTAAGAGATTCCAGATAATACTGGATGTTGTCTTAACCTTAGCTTCCTCTTCTTGCGATTACATTTTCAGTAAACCCCCCACAAAGCGACCACTTCTCATCATATTTTGGTTTGTACAGCTCGCGGCCCTTTACTTTTTATTGTCATAAAGGTAAAGTTCCCCATTTAAACGGACTCTACGTGAGCAAAGGCCCAAAGCATCAGACCAGCTCATAGAAAAAACACTCACATGTTGGGAGATGTACTTCCTTCTGCTTCCTTCAATTTAGTTATTACTTTGGTTCCGAGGCGAAGGGTCAGAGTCAGTCTAATGTCTACATCTCATCCTCAATTTCAAGATTCAAAGTGTTTATTGTCATATGCACAATAAGAAACATGTTCTCAGTCATACAGTGAAATTCTTCCTTTGTTTTCCTCAGACTGAATGCCAAGAAATAAATAGGGGAGGGGGGGGGGATTGTGTTTTGGAGTGAAAACCCCCTGTTTAAAAACATGAAAAATGCAATATGACAAGTAAAATAGAAAACACATTTGACTCAGCAAAAAGGACACAAGTATATGATATGAACATTTAAGCAAACGTGTTTTGCAAAGAAAATCCGTCCAGGGTGTCCGGTATGCTGCTCTGAATGTGGGTCAGCAGCACTCACCACAAATGGTCATAAAATCAAAGTGTCAGCTACAGTGCACCCTAAATTGCTGCACTTTCCAAAATCTGGGGACGGGGTTTTGATCCTGGTTCGGTCCTGGAGATCATAAAAAAAAAAAACAGTTTGCCTGCCAAAGTGCTGATAGATGCATCCAGGGCATTCACCAATACCAGTTTACACGACAAAACACAGATAGTAGTGCACAGGAGGTAAGAGTGCAATGGTCCAGGGTGTACAATGGGTCTTGTGCTTGTTAAGGCAGAAATGTCCGGGGAACTTTGTAGGGGAGTTGGTTCCAGATGCACCACTATCCACCAAGTACATTTCTGAGAGTTGTCCATTGGCAGGGATCACTGAAGATAGTTTAGGCTGCAATAGATTTTTTAAATTATTAACTGTTATACTTGGGTTTATGAGAAAGATGATGATGGTGACTTGTAATTGAAAACAATCTTCAAGACAATACAGGATTTATAGCTCACTCAATGTACATAGCACATTCTCAAGAGTTACAAAATGCATTAAAGTCTGTTGCGGCCTATTCTTTTCTGTTGTATTTGTAACTTGGACCTGTAAACATTGTAAACAAACTTCATTGAAATTGAATTGAACCATTACACACTAATAACTGTTCTAAAGTTAATTTGGAAGCCTAATACCAGCTGTTTCAAAGCCTTGATGTAGGCCCCATTTGGAACAAGCCATTCCGTTTTCATTCATCAGTTTTTTTGATTAAGAGCAGATGATCAATTATTGAAAAAACTCACCAAACTGATTTAGTTGTAAAAGTTGCATTTTATTTTTTCAATACATTTGTTATACGTTATCCAGTCACCTTCTAAGATATTTCAAAAATAAACACTTGTCACTTTATTTGAAACTTTAAATCATTTTATGTATTAATGACGTGGATTATTTTATTTTAAATGATAAACACAAGTCCAAATGTCATGAAACATTTATTCTACTTATAATGCGAAAGAAAACCTAATGATTACATTTAATAAAATAAAATTGCTGTTTAAAATTGGTCCACACAAATGAAATTCTCAACAACTTAAATCACCTTAAATCAAAAGCCTGTTTTCCTGCAGTTTGCAAACATAACAAAGCAAAACTGTTCACAAGTCCGTGTATTTAATCAATCCAGTCAACTTAATTACATTTAATACGATTTTACATCGACATCTGACAAATCTAACAGATAATAAAGAAATAAATTTTCAAGCAGTTAAGGTGAAGCCACTTAGCTATGTTACAAAGCTGGGAGGGGATACAGCAAAAAGTAAAACAAACAATACAGATATTACCAGAATTTGAAATATGTATAGTACAAACATGCCATTTACACATATTATATTTAAAAGTCCCTCTTCAGCATTTGATCACTTTAAATTGTGTCCTTACTTTAATTGTTGAGTTTTTGTTGAGAGTCAAAAGTGAAAGTGAAGGTTCTCATGGATATGTAAGTGTTCACACTGTACTTAAACATCTCCCTCAGTCTGGTGTTACAGCGGAGTTAAAAATAATCTATTATTATTATGGCAGTTTCATGTTGATTTTTTACCTGGCACATTACTGCCACCACCTGTTAAATAGAGGAATCATGTTAAACTCAGGGATGTCACTGTATATCCTACATTTATATTTAATAGACATTGCAATCTGCAGGAATACCATGTAAATTACAAGAAAAGAAAAGAAAAAGTCAGACGTCTACCATCAAAACTGGGTAAAAATAACAGTGTATACTTTCAACTGAGACAATATAGTTCTTTATTATCCTTAATGATATTGTAGGTTTGGCTTGGTGACCTCATGTTATTCACAGCTCAACTCTGACCAACTTTAAACTTTACTTCTTCAACCTGAGTAAAAGTGTAATCAACTAGTTTAACTGAAAACAACGACAAGTGTGATTAATCTCTGAAATTGACAGGTGTGATGATCAGAGGGGCCGAGTTTTTACCTTTGTCATTAAGACAGGGACTGAAGTATGGATAGAGTTTCTCTGTGAAGGAACAACCGGTAAAGGAGTAGAGAAGGTCTGCAGTATCTAAATCATAAAAGGAGACCAGACCCTCCTCATAGTCCACAAACACTCCAATCTTCTCAGGAGGCGACTTCGGAGAGAGACGGACAGTCGGACTGTCATTAACTACGTGCTCATCCCCGTTCCTCAACCGCATTGTCCAGAAACGTTTTTTAGGACTCAGTGTGATCTCTCCCTTCCTCTTAATCGACTCTTTGGCGACTCCTAAGGACCAGGCCGTCTTCCCTTTAACCTGAACCTCAAAGTAAAATTTTCCTTTAATGAAACCCTGCTTTCCTAAGACGCTCACAGTGTAATTAAACCTCTCAGGGTTGTCCGGTAGTTTCTTCTTCACATCACTATCATATACCTGTTTCCCGTCATCAGACAGAATGAGATCAGGATGTGCTGTATCAGGATCCAGAGTCACATCCACTGCAAACTGCTGGGCCACCATTAGCTTTGTCTGCTTTAAGTTACCCCCCTCTGCCTTATGGGTAACACTTGTGATAGAATTTACACGCTTTCCTAAGATGCTGACAGTTTCATTACATTGTTTCAGTTGTGTCTTACACTCTGCAAACTGTGTGTCTAGGTATATATTGTAAGCCAAACATGCTGCCAGTACTGCTGAAACAAATCTCCAAAATCTATCAGGGTTGTCTGCTAGTCTCAAACTATCTTCACCATGATGTTCAAGTTTACCATCACCAGACAGAAGTTTAGGATGTGCTGTAAAAGAAGTAGAAGAAGAAGAAACATATGCAATATGTCCCATTATTATATTTTTAACTAATTAAAAATTTTTTTATTAGAAAACACCTATATTTTCAGAAGTTTATATCTTCCTTTCTCCCAACTTACCTGTTAGTCCTGAGCTGAAGTTCTGCAAGTTTTGCACCAGATCGTTCCTGCTGATCTTTTCCAAGAGCCTCAAGGTTACCTCGAGAGCTCCAGTGCCGCCATATTTCTGCCCCATCAGATCCACTGTGTCCAGCTCCTTTGCCTCAGTCAGTCGAGATGCTGGAATCTCTTTATCCTCTTTCAGGTGCCATTTGAATTTCTTAAACTCATCTGGGCTTAATTGCTCTAGTTCTTTCAAGATCTTCTCTGAAAGCTTTTCCATTTTGTCTTCCTGGTAAAATTCAGAGAAAAGTTTAGGCTTGAGGATAGTGTGTTTAGCCTGTTGAGTTTATTATACATG
Source organism: Hyperoplus lanceolatus (assembly GCA_026929865.2). Classification (NCBI taxonomy): domain Eukaryota; kingdom Metazoa; phylum Chordata; class Actinopteri; order Uranoscopiformes; family Ammodytidae; genus Hyperoplus; species Hyperoplus lanceolatus. The sequence goes on from CM049416.1 coordinate 23,108,762, forward strand.
AAACAATTTGGTTACTTGGGGGCAGCCCAATACACTTATCACACAATTGAGCTTTTATCCTCTCGTAAATTTGACATGGCCAAGAGAGGCAGACCATGAAAAGTCTGTGTTCCACACCTCCTGAGGATAGCATGTGTTTCTTGTGCTGCTTAATGGTCCATTCTGTTCACCAACTAACTGTCTAACTGTGACTATTGAACAGTGACTCTCTTCTGAAAACAACCGCCCTACTCTAACAAACTAGTGGGTAAAATACATTCAAAAAGTCTAAAATACTAATTATCCGTGAGTGTGTCACTACATGCGCCTTGTCTGATTACAAATCAAGATATAAGAATATACCACCAGTGCCACTCTTGTAGAGAGGTAAAACACAAATCATCCGATTCAACACCTTTTGCCACTGTAAAGACTGCATCTCAACATAGAAACCTTTTTCAGGAGCCAGTGGGATATCTCCCTTCCTATCTAATTAACTTTCACTTAATATTAGTTTACTCATTTACTTAAATTATTTGTTTTATTTAACTAAATATGACTTCTTGATTCAAGTGTTAAACTCTTTCTACAGATAATAAAACAATAATTGTAAAAATTATGATTCCATGGCAGACAAGACTGAAAAAAGTACTCTCTACATATTTTATCTGACCAAAATGCAGAGACAAAGAGGGAAGAAACAGAAAATGTTTCTTAAACTGTTTTAATAATACTAACCAAGCAGTTATTTTTTGCACTTCTTTTCAAAATGTTGTGTTCTACTTGATTTGCATTTTAAGTCAGTGCTTCTAAGTTCCTCATTGTAAATCACTCTGAGCTGCATTTCATCTATAACAGGAGCTTTTCACATAGTTTTATCATATTTCTACTACTACTGAAACTTCCCATAATAATCCCATGACGGACAAGGCTGGTAAAAGTACTCTGAATAGTTTTAATCAAAACCAAAATGCAGAGACAAAGAGGAAAGAAACACATGTGCTCTAATCTGTTTAACACTACTCACCAAGCAGGGTTCTTCGAATGTAGAAGATGACCAATCCAGTTAAACTTTTCAAAATAACACTTTTACACCTAAAGTTGCCTTTGAGATCTTTAGTCAAGGAGAGATGGGTGTTGGGTTATCATTGACTTCCTCTTCCTGACATATTTTCACTTCCCCCCAAAACAACTGCCACTTCTTGTCATCTTTTGGTTTTGTACAACTTGTCATAAACGTCAGGTTCCCACATGTAAACAACACAATCACATATTCACATGTTAGGAGATGTACATCCTTCAGCACAAAAATTAATTATTACGATAGTTCATCTATTGTCCTATGTTTCATCCTTAAAAGGTCATAACATCTGCTAGTCATGTACAGAGAAAGGTAGCACCTCCCTCTTGCAGCAGAATATGTGACACTTCTCATGTAAACATCTCACAGTGGCTAACCACAAGTTTATATGCATCACTTTATCAGCAGTTAGAAACCTGTTTTGAAGTTTCCATCCTTGTCTGAGGAGGTATACACATCGTTAAGAGGCAAAAAAAAATCCACATTTGATAACATTTATTAACATTAAATTGCAATATCAGACACACATTTCTCAAAACAACTTAAATCAAAAGTCTATTTTTCTGCAGTTTACAAACATAACTAAACAAAACTGTCCACTGGTCCTTGTATTTCCATTCATCCAACAGTTAACCTTATTTCATTTATTACACATTTGAATCCACATTTTTAGATCCAAATCTAACAGATCAAAAATATGTACGATTCTCAAGCAGATTATGTGCAGGCGGTCACATCTGTTACAACAGTAAAAGCCAGGATGGATTACATCAAAAATTAATGAACCAATAAAGAAAACAAATAAACCAGAATTTGAAATAGTGTATATACATGTCTTCACACAAATATTATATTTTAAAGGCCCTCTACAGCTTTTGATAACTTTAAAATGTGTTTTACTTACTTGTACAGAGACCATGATAGTTACATTTTCTTGGTGCTTTTATTTGGTATGGTACCTGGCACATTACTGCCACCACATGTTAAATAGGGAAACCGTTTGAAACCCAGGGATGTTACTGTAAATCCCACTTTTAATTTGATAGGCTTCGCAATCAGCAGGAATATCTTGTACAATTCAAGGTACAAACAAAAACTCAGACCTGCTCATCAATGTATAGCATCACAACTGGTTAAAAAACTACAGTGGGTACTTTCAACTGAGACAATATAGTTCTTTATTATCCTATGATTAGTCTTTCAGATTGACAGGAGAGATGATCAGAGGGGCCGAGTTTTTACCTTTGTCATTAGGACAGGGACCGAAGTATGGATAGAGTTTCTCAGTGAAGGAACAACCTAGCCTGGCTCCGCCCGCCTACCTACTTCCGCCCAAATTTCATTTTCCCTTCAGTAGTCAGTCTGTTGGTGGGGCGTATTAGTGAGATTTTTCCGAACAGATTTCTGAGTATCCAATCAGCGAACAGAGGAAGTGGCTGAGAACGATGAGGGTCGAAGTCGCGCTCCAGTTTCAGTTGAATGCTGCGTTCCCTTACGCTCGGAACTCGGAAACTTCCGACTTGTTAGTTCCGAGTTCCGACCTGCCTGTGTTCCAGTGCATCTGCTCGGGAAAGTATGGACGCCTACAACCTTTCTCATCCAAATAACTAAACGTTAGGCTCTAGCAAGTTACCGTTGCCAGGTACCGGTAGATCCATAGACTACAATATGTAGTGAAGTCGGAAATTTCCGAGTTCCCTGAACGCACCGTCAACAGCCGGCTCACGACCAAACGTTATGCGATTGGTTGGATAATCCAGAGTGGCACTGCGCAGATCCAATAGTTTTAAACTTCAACAGACACCCGCCTCCAAGTGAGTGAACGTTTGCCAATTACAGCACTTCCAGACCTTCTGTACAGATGAAATGAAGTACGATGGTCTGGTAACGCCAGGCTAGGAACAACCAGTAAAGGAGTAGAAAAGATCTGCAGTGTCTACATCATAAAAGGAGACCAGACCCTCCTCATAGTCCACAAACACTATAATCTTCTCAGGAGGCGACTTCAGAATTATGGCATTCTATTCTGTCCCAATTTTTACATTCATTACAAGTCTATTGCCTAACAATGAGGGAGCCTGGTTAGAGTGTCCAGCCCAACCTGAACAATCTTTTATTAACTTTATAATGGCAGGCACAACATTATTTATTTGAATCATGATTGGTACAGACTTTGGCAGGCAGCAGAGCAAGGCACCTCACAAATCTGTTTTAGGATTGATAAAGCAGCCCCATCTAGTGGCACCTTGTTACATTGCATCAAATTAATTTTCAGACTGTTTGTTATGACACTTATCCCCCATTTGTACATTGTTATATCATAAAAAGTCATCTATATTTGTAATACATCAATCAGTCACCTTTTAATATTTTTAAACGTGTGCAGTTGATGTGTCATTCAAAGGTGTAAAGAAAGTTTCACTTAACAACACAAACCTCAGTGTCACTTTATTTGGAAATCCAAAACTTTATATTTATTTTTTATGTATTAATGACATAAACAAAAGTCCATCATTTATTTGACTAAAAACAACAAACTCTTATTGCATTTCATTGATTTACATTTCAAAGCATTACATTGCAATATAAAATGTGTCCACATAATTGAAATATCATACTTAAATCAAAAGCCTGTTTTCCTGCAGTTTACAAACAAACCTGAACAGAACTTTCCACGAGTCATCCTTGTATTTAATCGATCAATCCATCAGTCAACTTAATTTAATTTATACATTTACATCCACATTTGACAAATCTTAACAGATAATAAAGAAATAAATGTTCAAGCAGTTAATGCGTAGCCACTCATGCATGTTACAAAGCTGGGCGCGGATATAGCAAAACGTAAATGAAACAATACAGAAATTAACCAGAATTTGAAATATGTAAAGTATAACCTTTACAGATATTCTATTTAAAAGTCCCTCTACAGTGTTTTAATTGTTGCCTTTTTAGAGTTACAAGTGAAAGTGAAGGTTCTCAGGGATATGGTGATGTGTTTACACTGTACTTTAACAACTCCCTCCAGTCTGGTGTTACAGCGGAGTTTAAAAACATTATTATTATTATTATTATCATTATTATGGCAGTTTGATTTGGTATTTTACCTGGCACATTACTGCCACCATCTGTTTATTAGGGGCATCGTGTTAAACCCAGGCATGTCACTGTATATCCTACATTTTTATTTTGATAGACATGGCAATGAGCAGGAATACCTTGAAAAATACAGAAAATAAAAAAAGAGTCGGATGAAGCTTCAAAACTAGTTCAATACCAATGTGTACTTTAAAGTGAGACATCGATCATTCTTAATTATTCTTTAAGTTATTGTACGTTTTGGCTTGGCGACCTCATGTTATTCACAGCTCAACTCTGGACAACTTTAAACTTTACTTCTTCAATCTGAGTAAAAGTGTCATCCACTAGAATAACTGAAAACAACGACACGTATGATTAATCTTTCAGATTGACAGGTGATGATCCTCAAGAGACAGAAGTTTTTGCCTTTGTCTCTAAGACTGAAGTTCTAAAAGTATGGATAGATTGTCTCTGTGAAAGAGCAGTTGGTAAAGGGTAAGAGAAGATCTGCAGTATCTACATCATAAAGGAGACCAGACCTTCCTCATAGTCCACAAAACACTCCAATCTTCTCCAGGAGGCAACTTCCAGAGAGACGGACAGACGGACTTTCCAAAGCTTGTACTCATCCCCATTCCTCAACCACATTGTCCAGAAACCTTTTTCAGGTGTCAGTGAGATGTGTCCTTCCCTGTTAATCGACTCTTTGGCAGCTCTAAATCCCAGTGAGTCCTGTCTTCCCTTTAACTTGAACCTCAAAGTAAAATTTACCTTTAATGAAACCCTGCTTTCCTAAGATGCACACAGTCTGATTAAACCTCTCAGGGTTGTCCGGTAGTTTCTTTTCACTCTCATCACTATGATATACCTGTTTCTCATCATCAGACAAGAACAGAAATTGGGGATGTGCTGAATCAGGATCAGAGTCACATCCACTGCAAACTGCTGGACCACCATTAGCTTTGCCTGCGTTAAGTTACCCCCTCTACCGTATGGATGACCGCTTTCCTAAGAGGCTCAGAGTTTCATTAAATTGGTTCAGTTGTGTCTTACACTCTGCAATCTGATGGTCAAACATTAGATTTGCCTCCGTTATGTCAAAACCCGTCTGCCTGAGCACCAACAGAATGTGTCTTGAAGTAAACAACTAGGCAAAGCACACACACACCCACAAACACTGCAAGTATTTCTAGAACAATAACCGATCTCTGAAATCTCTCAGGGTGAACTTGTCTCCCATCAGCAGACTGAAGGTCAGGATGTGCTGTCAGGATCTGAAGTCACATCCACCAAACTGCTGCACCAACTCCTCTTGTATGTTAAGCTCCTCTGCCTCAGCACCAATGTAATGTGTCTTGAGGTCTAAAAACAAGGAAAATAAACGCAACATGTCACATTATTATATAGTAGTTTTAATGAAGCGACAGCTATGTTTTCAGAGGTTTATATTTCCCTCGGTACGACTGACCTTTTCCTCTGAGGCTGGGTTCTGCAAATGCTGCACCAGATCGTTCCTCATTTGATCTTTTCTAAACCCTTCAAGGTTACCTCCAGAGCTCCTGGGCCGTCATATTGCTGTGTCATCAGATCCACTGTTTCCTGCCTGTTCCCCTTAACCTTAAACTGGGCTGCCGGGATGCCTGGAAAGCCTTCCAGGATGTTATCCTGCTTCAGGAACCATTTGAAGATCCTAAACTCTTCATGTTCTAAGTTCTGCAGAACGTACAATATCTCCTCTTCAATATCCGTCATTATGGTTTCCTGCTGGAAAAAAAATAAACTTGAAATCATTGGGATGAAAAAATACCTATATGTCGCCACTGTTAGGAAAGTTGTGACCTTCAGATAGTTGTGACCTTGAATTGAATTAAATTGTTTGCTTAAGACGAACCAAGTCACCACTTCATTTGAGCGGCCACAAACATGATGAAGTCATGAAACATGTATGCTCAGTTCAACATGATTTCAACACTTGGTATTTAACTAAATACATGTGATTAGTCAGACATGATCATCAGTGATAACTCAAAGATCATGATAATTCACATACCTTACCTGGTGCGTTACTTAATGTTCCTGTGTTTAAACATACATGAGATACCATTAATCCTAGTGAAATACTGATAGTTTATGAAATACTAACATGAATTAATTCATGATTCACCATTAATATAAAGTGTTACCATTATAATGAAATAAATGATAATGCTGATTCCTTGATTGAAGAAGACTTGAAAAGATTCCTCCCTAGCAATTCAATCTTTCCAAAATGCAGAGACAAATAAAACACAGAACATGTGTTTTCTACATGTGTTCCCTCCCCTTACTTCATGTCAGGGGGGCGGGTTTGATAAAGCCCATATTAAATTTGCAGCATTGCAGTCAAATAGAGTGGTAGTGTCCCGGTCAGGGCTTTATAAATAAAAATATGCTAATGTACGTCACGTCTTTCTTTAAGAGAGGACCACCCAATCTGTCCATATAAAACACAATGGTATGTGTCATAAGCATCTCCTGTGATGAACCTTAAAGCAGAGTGAAAAGCAGAGTCCTTTTTTAAATCCCTCTGAGCTGCATTTTTTTAAATAATGGTTGCTATTCAATTACATTGTATTACTATTTCTACTGTTACTACTACATATAATAAAAAATTATAATATTTATGATTCCCTGATAGACAAGAATTGAAAAAGTACTCCCTAGCAATTTAATCTTTCCAAAATGCACAGACAAAGAAACACAGAAAATGTGTTTTCTAATCTGTTTTAATAATACTCACCAATCAGAGTTCTTCTAATGTGGAGAGATGATCAATGCAGTTAAACTATTCAAGACAACACTTAGTTTATTAGACTTAATGTTTCATTTGGGATCTTAAGTCAAAGAGAGATGGGTGTTGTCTAAAACTTGACTTCCTCTTCTTTCTGTTAAATATTCAACTGTAGCCCCAAAAAAACCCCATCACTTCTCATCATCGGTTTGTACAGCCCTCCCCCTCCCCTTACTTATTCTAATCAAAAAGACCAGGTTCCCCTTTTTTAGATGGACTCCATGTGAGACAAGGCCCAAAGAGTCAGGTCAGCTCATAGAAAAAGATTCACACATGTACTTCCATCTGCTTAAATTAGATTTACATCTACATGCTTCTTATTTCCTTTTTTCAATTTAATTTCCTTTATTTATCCTAAAAAGATCAATTGAGGGGTGTGACCCTCATTTACAACGATGTTGAGTGAAAATACAACACACACACAAACACAATGCAAATATACAACAAGCTGACAAAGAGACAAGAACAATTAAAACATTCAGATCAAATGGGTGAAGCAGAACAATAGCCTAATTAAAACAGTTACAGGTGGAGTGGGGCTGATTCAAAATAACGTTTAAATTGGTTAATGGATATGATGGTATTTATTTTAATTTGTTGCTGTAAGTTGTTCCAGGAGTCAGGGGCACTGAAGTTAAAAGCTAAAAGTCTTTCCCAGCTCAGACCGGGCATTAGGAACATATAACATGAGCTTGTCAGCGGAGCGGTTTTGATAAAGCCCATCTTGAATTTGCAGCATTGCAGTCAAATAGAGTGGTAGCTTCCCGATCAGGGCTTTATAAATAAAAATGTGCCAATGTGCGTCATGTCTTTCTTTAAGAGAGGACCACCCAACTTTTCCATATAAAACACAATGGTGTGTGTCATATGCATCTCCTGTGGCGTTCTTAAAGCGGAGTAAAAAACAAAGTCAGAATTTTAAATCCCTCTGAGCTGTATTTTAAAATAAAGGTTGCTATTCAATTACATTGTATTACTATTTCTACTGTTACTACTACATATAATAAAAAATAATAATATTTATGATTCCCTGATAGACAATAATTGAAAAAGTACTCCCTAGCAATTTATCTTTCCAAAATGCAGAGACAAAGAGACACAGAAAATATGTTTTCTAATCTGTTTTAATATAACTCACCAATCAGAGTTCTTCTAATGTGGAGAGATGATCAATGCAGTTAAACTATTCAAGACAACACTTAGTTTATTAGCCTTAAAGTTGCATTTGGGATCTTAAGTCAAGGGTGGAGGTGCTGCATCTAAACTTGACTTCCTCTTCTTTCTGTTAAATATTCAACTGCCCCAAAAAACCCCATCACTTCTCATCATCGGTTTGTACAGCCCCCCCCTTATTTATTCCAATCAAAAGACCAGGTTCCCTTTTTAAGATGGACTCACTAGGCCGAAGGAGTCGGGTCAAGCTCAGAACAAATATTCACACATGTACTTCCTTCTGCCCAAGGGGTAGTTCAGAATTTTGGACATAGGGCCTGATTCCCAAGTTAGCCTTGGTGTTCTTTATCATTGGAGACAGTTTTCAACACATTTCATTCAGTCCTTCTCGTTACAGAGTTGGTTCGTGCTAGGCTAGCGCACGGCATTGGGGTCAAACTAGCCTGCTACTAAAACAGTCTTACCCACTCCACAGTACACCCGAGGCCAATCAATTATAACGCCAGACTGTTGATGTAAATGTCTGTGTTGATAGAATAATGTTAGAAATAAAACCAACCTCGCATCGCATGAATCATCGCATTATTATTATTTACGAGAACAAAACTTAAACTAAATTCAATTCAATTGCAGAAGACCAATATGTATATATTAATGTGGCAGTACAAACCAAGTTATGTGACGTTTCAAATGATCTCACCTATAAGCTTGTGAGCCATATTGTTAAAAGTAAAAATAAATAAAAAACAAACAAAGGAAAAAACATACATTCATCCTCATCCAGCTGTCAAAACAAAGTGTTTTCAAAAAAGGCAAGTCCGTGAGATTACTAGACCACTCTGAAACCACCGTGTTATCAAGTCTTTGTCCTGCATTCAGGCCTGGCTCTTTCAGGGAAAATCCAAACTTGTGTTATTTGCTGCTTCAGTTCACTCTCTTGCATGACAGCCATTAGTCCCAGTATAATGCAGTAGTTGCATGGGGAGCTAGAATGACAAAAAGCAGCTGGAGTCACCTGTATCTGGCGGTGGGTAAACACACAGTGAGAGTAATTGCATTTTATATTGTGGCTGTTTACACAGGAAACACTGGGGGATACGCTCAGTGTAAATAATCACACAGTGGTTTTCTCACACACTATTGTGGCTCCTTCATAATGTCTGGCCTATACATGCTGAATATGCCATTACACGTCACACACACACACACAAGCCTATTTAAGTGTCATATCAGGCTAAAACCTCAAGTCATTTAGCAGCTTTTACTCATAGTCTAACAGTCTCATTCCTGCAGTGATGCCGACACAAATGTTAAGATGTCTTACCCTCCGCCTGTGGAAGGCATTCGTATTAGTGAGTCTACTAATAGTAGGTGAGTATATCTTAACTTGCATGTCACAAAACAATGTTTTAAGAATATTTGGAGAGGTATTTCTATAAATATTCACAACTGTGGTCCACATTTATCTTTTTTCTAATTTCAGAATGCAGGAATGCTGACACCAGCTGCACCAACCGCAGATGTCTGGCAGAAATGTTGATCAATAAAAACTATTCATCTCAGCCACAGCAGGACAACTGCACCCACATGTTGTGTGCAGTTCCCATGGAGTACAAACTCTAGCAGTTGTGAGTACATTTGGAGTGGAGCTAAAGAGAATTCCTTTTTGTTATCCCACTTTGCACTGACAACTTCGATGAGAACTTGATCATTTATAGTAATAAAACGGCAACTGTTGTTCTTATGTTGTAAAAGTGCATGCAGCAATTGTCTTAAAGGTGGAGTCAGTGATTCTGGAGAACGCTTCTTGTCAAAATGACTTTAAAAAAGAAGTGTGAATCTCTCTTCCTGATCTGCTACCTGTCAGTACTGGGTGAGTATTAAAGAGAGAGCTTAAAAGAACTGAGGGCCTACCGTAGCTAGCAACATGCCCGTTAAACCGTGGCAAAAACACTGGATTTTTTTGTTGTCAGCGCACATGCTGTATGTACAGGAAGTGGGTCATGACAAGATATGTACTGACTTTGATAAAAATTGATTTTCACTACGAGCTTTCTCCAGAATTGCTGACTCCACCTTTAAAACATGTGAAACCTTATTCGTCTGAGCAATATTCTGACAAACAACATGAGTTATTGTTGTAACATTTTTTTCCAGCACTCTTGCAGTGTTCCCTGACCACATGTGTCATCTTCTTCCCAACAGGACACAAAGAAACTGCACCTACTCAGTCGTCTGCAAGCGTCACTCGTAAGCTCCAACATGCTCAAAAATAGACAGAAGGGTGCGTATAGAGTTACTTCCAATCTCCTTCATTTTGATTTTTAAACCACAGGTGTGGTTGATCCTGTGAGTTGGCGTGGGACACATCAGTTTACCCATACGATGCAGTGGTCCTGCCTGTGTCTAAAGTCTGGACCCCAGAGCTCCAAGTGACCAATGGGTCAGTACATTACTTTTAGCTTTGAGCTTCAGTGCCTCTGACTCCTGGAACAGCTTAAAGCAACAAATTAAAATGAATACCATGATATCCTTTAAACCAATTTGTATACTATCTTAAATCTGCAAACTCCAACTGTAATTGTGTTTTAATTAGGCCGTATTGTACTTTTACCCATATGATTTTATTTCCAGCCGCTCTACACCTCTGTCTAAAATGTTTCTCTTTACCAGCTTGTTGTGTATTTGATGTATTTGCATTGTGTATTGTGTATGTGATTTTGTTTTCTCGACATCATCGCAAATGAGGGTCACCCCTAAATGATATCTCGAATATAAATAAAGGTTAAATAAATAAATAAATAAAAATAACATAGTGTAAGAGCCTCCAGCTGTTCCAACAAACAACAGACTCCTTCATCTTGCTGTCTCTCATTGTGTGTAGAATATTGACAACCATGAAGCACAGCTCGCAGGACCTGCTGGCCTACAGCAACGGCACGCTGAAGCACAACGTCATCATCAACGCAGAGGTGAACTGTGAAGTCAACCTGTTCAACTATCCCTTCGCTTCTGACGACTGTCCTGTCGCCATCCAAACCTGGGCCCTCGATGGTGAGCTCAGCAATACTCTTCATACAAATATTATGCAATACTGTATTCAGTGTGCTGAGTGATATTGCTGCATTTCATCATTTTAGACATCTGTGTTTATTCTGAATCGTCTTTAGTCATCAATGGCTATGCTGAAGACTTGTTTAAACTTACTGTGCTTTATCCTTTGGATAATATTACAATTATTGAAGCATTTCCCTTATAACACTGTGTGAATTGAGCATAAATGTATATTACTCTTGGGGTGAAAAAACACATGTGAGTTGTTTTTAAATGGCTCATTATTTTCTGCTACAGTGAGATGTAGCCTAACATTGTCCTCATGTGTTATTATGTGTAATGTTATATGTAATGCTTTGGCAATACTGTTTAATACAAGGCATGTCAATAAAGCTTTTATGAATTGAATTGATAGAGAGAAAAGGGATGTTTAAAGATTCTCACTCTGCGTTCCAATTCCCATACTTCCATACTATTTAGTATGCCAGGAAAAGATTTAGGATGTCCCAATACATGCACGTCCAATTTATAGTATGCTGAAAATACATAAATGCCCCACTAACTCCAATAGCATTTTGGAGTATTCGTCTTTATTCTTGACATTTCTCAAATGAAAAAAAAACTTCCTTATCTGATTTTTTCCTCTCTCCTGTGGCCCTAAAACTGTTCTGTAGCCTACTTTAGTATGTAGTGTAGTAAAAAGAAAGAGTATGTGATTTGGAACGCAGGGTTGGTCTTTGTTGGGAGGTTTCTTTCAATTGAGACGTTTGGTTTCTTTCAGGCTGTGGGACACAGCTGGTGTTTGGTGTGGTAAGGTTGATTGATGGTAACCATGGAGATTGGCAAACTGACAAAGTGGAACTCCTTAGAAAGAGAGATGACCGCAATTACATCATGGTGAGTTCATGAGCAAGTGGACAAGGCATTGCTACTTCAAATGGGTGATTCTGTGATGGTGTTACGGAGCAGGGTTCTACTACGTTCTCCTCCCCCTGTTGGCTTTAGCGTATTGGCAATGAACTCATCGGGCACATCTCATTCTCAATTGATTTACTTACCGTGCATTGTATATCAGTCTGTATTGCTAATAGGCCTAGATTGTGTTTGTTGCAATAAGTCCCATATTCGTTCCAAATCACATACTTTTTCTCTTTGCTACACTATGTAACCGTGGTAACCCTATTTTAAGTAAAGAACAGTTGCTCTAGGTTCGGGAGGAGCTGAGTGAATAAACCGTTGACGACACATGAAAACCTGTAGACATGTTGAGAAATGTCAAGAATAAAGATGAATACTGCAAAATGCAATTGGAGTTAGTGAGGCATTTATGTATTTTTCAGCATACTACAATTGACGTGCATGTATTGGGACATCCTAAATCTTTTTCTGGCATACTAAATAGTATATAGTATGGGTATTGGAACGCAGGGGATGTTTGTCGGTGCAAAGACGGACTTTAAACACGTCCCCGTCAGTCAATAGAAAGCTGCAGCGCCTGTTTGAGGTTCATAGTGAAAACAGTTTGCCCTTCCGATCAAAACATTGCCAGTCAATAGTGGCCTCATCGTTTATACCTGTGGTGGCCAGCTAAGACATATAAACATCCCATTTGGCTGCTACAAGTGGCATTAACCTAATGGTTTGACAACGTATTACCTCAGGTTGGGCTCTGGGAACTTAGAGTGGAAGGTTTTCACTAGTGTCTGACATTTGTTTGGAAACTATACCCATCAATCAATCAATATATCAAGAGGAAAAAAAAAAAGAAAATGGAAATAATTTGTATAAAAATAAATAAACGGGCATTGGTTATTTTCAGCTACCCACGAAAAGTGCCAAAATAAATTAAATATATTATCGTTCAATTAGAAGCTCGACAAGCGTTGACACTGCGTTCCAATCCCCATACTTCCCTACTATTTTAGTAGGCCAGGAAGAGATGTGGATGTCCATGCAATACATGCCACGTGTGGTATGCTGAAAATACATATATGCATCACTAACTCCAATAGAATTTGGAGTAGGCCTATTCGTCTTTATTCTTGACACATCTCGAGATAATGGAAAAAAACTTCCTTATCTGATTTGTTTTCTCTCTTGTGGCCCTTAAACTCTTCTGTACTTTAGTACTGTAGTAAAAAGAAAAAGTATGTGATTTGGAACGTAGGGACAATTTAGCATTTTCCCTGTCCACACTTATATCAGTCAATCAGTCAATAAATAAGTCAATAAAATAACATACTATTAAACGTTTGTCTGCCGTACTCATCAGGTGGGACTGAGCATCAGATACCTCAACCCTTTCGTCACATTGATGTTGCCCAGTATTCTCATCCTCTTGGCCGACATGGTCAGCTTCGCTCTGCCGCTGGGAGGCATGAACGCACCTCCTTCAAGGTGACGCTGGTGCTCAGCTTCATCATGTTCCTCGTCATCCTCAACAACGAGCTGCCCGGAGACAGCAAGTGCAGCCCCATCATCCGTCAGTCAGACACATTACACACACACCCAAGAGCCAAGCAGCAACACGAGAGTAACTAACCTGTCTGTCTGTCTGTCTGTCTGTCTGTACTGCAGGAACCCACTTTTGTGTTTGTCTGGTCTTGCTGGTTCTGAGCATGCTGGTGTCCATGGTGCTGACACGGTTGGCCAAAGACGGCAGCCTCATGTTCTGCTGCTGCCCCAAACGGCCCGCTCCAAAAAACACAGAGAACAAGCAAGAGGAAGAGGATGAAGGTGAGTGACTGACTTGCAAAAGGCTAGGCCTATTTGTTGCAATACATTTGATTTAAATCTTTATTTTATTTTGATGAACGTAAACACACCACGTGACCTACTCTGACTTGCAGCTTCATTCCCTACAGAAGCCAAGAGCTGCGGTACGCGTTACGATGAAGGCCTTGGAGGGGCGAGGTCGGAATGCTCAGAAAGGTGGTCAACTTCCTGGGCTGGAAGAGCTGGAGATATTGGCACTGGAAAGTGGGAGATTTCTGTCAGTTTTGCTCCATACAAAGTGGAACTTAGGCATTTTCTGGTTTTATCTCTTCCTTGGCTCTGCATACTTTGTTGCCATGATTGTTGTGATGGTAAAGTACAGGTGTGAAGTTAATCATGTTTGATTTCTGGTACTAATAATACAAGTTGGTGGAAACAAATAAACTGGGCAACTTTAAGATGCTAACATAAGAACTCCTAAATTCAACATGCAGATTGCAAAGATTGATGCAAATCACTGTAAACATGTGTTACATGTGGTTTACCTCATATTTACTATAATGTCACATAAGATGGTTTTGATGTGTACTTGGGTTTCATCTCTCAATGTCTGTTAACTGTGCTTAACCCTCAACCTAACAACCTATTTTACATGCATGGACTACCGACTGGGCTTATTTTGACCCCAAGCAAAAAGTAGTGAAAGAAACAACCATTTTTATTTTAGGAGTCATTTAATTTGCATATTGTATTTATATATAGGTATACTTTAATGCAAATTGCAGCTTGTATTCAGTACAACCCACATTGGAACTTTTGTACCCTTGTTTTAATCTGGTTTCATTTAGTTTGAAGTTGTTGAAGTAAACTTTATTTGTATCATATTTACAGTGTATGCTGAGATGAGATCATACTAAGTCATTTTGACCCCAATATAGAAAAATAATCAATCGTTGATACTTCCAAAATGTCTAAATTGTATGTGTTTTCTAATGCAAAAGTAGAGAACTGAACCTCAGTCTAGTTTGAGCCCTCAGACTTAATACATTTAAATCAAATAAAGACTTCCAATTTGTTCATGAATGTAAATTCAGATTGTTTTTTCAAAGTGGTTCATGCTATGCTCAGTTCATATGTCATGTAACGACAGGAGGATCAATCTTTTGCTGAATTTGTGTCTCTGTGTCCTTTAAAATGACTGACAGAGTTCCCCTAACCCCCTGATGGTGTGTGAGCCTTCACATTAGGATCCATGGCAAACATGATCCAATAAATAGTTCCATCTATTAAAATTGCATCGGCGAAATTGGCCCCGATACATTAGTATTTAAAAAAAACCTTTTTTAAAGGGAATCAAAAACCAATAAAATTAATTCATGGTGAACAAATGAATTAACAAATCCAGAAGTAGTTGGACAGATAAAGGAACCCTCCAGAGATATGACACCACCTGGTCTAAATGAACCCAGTCGCATATCTGAGTGTGTTCACAAATTTACTGGCAAAAGATTCATAGATTATTTCTGAATGCACTTAATGTTTTCTATTTAATGTTCAAATCCCCATTTTGACCACCTGTTGCAATGTATTCATTGAAGCAGGTTATTATTTGAAATTGCTTTAATTCAATTCTTTAATGTGTCATTACAATTTTACAAACATTTTAAATTAATACAGTGACTAAGATACAGAATACTAGTGCAGAGAGAGGCAACATTTCACAATTCTTTTTTTTTTTGTTGGCATTTTTCAAGCTTTTTTTATTAGATAGTACAGAGTTGAAATGTGGAGACAGACAGAGAGAGAGGGGGGGGATGACATGCAGTAAAGGTCCACGAGTCGGATTTCTCTCCATCCACTACGCCACCGGAGCGCCCCAACATTTCACAATTCTATAGAGAACCTGATAATACCACTCGGTAAACCTCACAAACTGTTAAATTGTTGTATAGTCACTGAACGATCCCGGTAACCCCTTCAGGCAGACCACACTTTATTTAACATGAATTATGGCATTCTATTCTGTCCCAATTTTTACATTCATTACAAGTCTATTGCCTAACAATGAGGGAGCCTGGTCAGAGAGTCCAGCCCGACATGAACAATGTATCAACTTTATAATGCCAGGCACTACATTTTTTTATTTGAAATATGACTGGTACAAACTTTGGCAGGCAGCAGAACAAGGGACCTCACAAATCTGTTTTTAGGATTGATAAAGTGGCGTCATCTAGTGGCACATTGTTATACTGCACCAAATTCATTTTCAGACTGTTTGTTAAGACATTTATCCCCCATTTGTAAGTTTTCATATTATAGAAAAGTCATCTATATTTGTAATACATCAATCGGTCACCTTTTAATATTTTTAAACTTGTGCAGTTGATGTGTCATTCAAAGGAGTAAAGAAAGTTTCACTTAACAATAACACAAACCTCAGTGTCACTTTATTTGGAATTTCAAAACTTTATATTTATTTTTTATGCATGAATGACATAAACAAAAGTCCAACATTTATTTGAGTAAAAACAACAAACACTAATTGCATTTAATTGATTTACATTTCAAAGCATTACATTGCAATATAAAATTTTAACACGTAATTGAAATATCAAACTAGTTAAAATGTTTCAACACAACTTAAATCAAAAGCCTGTTTTCCTGCAGTTTACAAACAAACCTGAACAAAACTTTCCACAAGTCCTTGTTTTTAATTAATCAATCCATCAGTCAACTTAATTTAATTTAATACACATTTACATCCACATTTGACAAATCTTAACAGATAATAAAGAAATACAATTTTCAAGCAGTGTATGCGTAGCCCCTCACATATGTTACAAAGCTGGGAGGGGATACAGCAAAAAGTCAACGAAACAATAAAGAAATCAACCAGAATTTTAAATATGTACAGTATATAGTTTACATGTCATTACCACATATTCTATTTAAAAGTCCCTCCACGAATGGAAATACAGTCTTCCCATCCCCCTAACGTTGATAACTATTGTGGCTGATATTGACTGATATATGATCACTGGCAGTGACTAGGGAGGGATTATTTAGGGTATTTTGATATAAGTGGCATAAATAGTTTTTTATTTATTCTTTTCATAAAACCCGTCCGTTACTTATGAACAACTTTGCAATTTGTAATAAAACGATTTTGATTTAATAAAAGTCCCTCCACAGCCTTTGATCAATTTAGAATGTGTCCTTACTTTTACGAGTCAAACGTTAAGGTTCTCAGCGATACGTTAATGTGCACAGTCACAGTCTGGTGCATTTAATTTATTTATTTACTTTTTTCAAAACAGAGACCATGATAGTTACATCTTCTTGGCGTTTTTATTTGATACGATGTGACATGGCACATTACTGCCACCACCTGTTATTTAGGGGAATCGTGTGAAACGTAAATCCCACTTTTAATTTGATAGACTTCGCAATCAGTAGGAATGTGTAATTCAATGCCTGAATGCTACATGTTTGTATAATACAAGGTACAAACAAAACTCAGCCCTGATCATTAATGTAAAGCATCAAAACTGGTTAAAAACGACAGTGGGTACTTTCAACTGAGATAATATACTTATTTTATATTCTTAAAGGTATTGTAGGTTTGGCTTGGTGACCTTTTGTTATTCACAGCTCAACTCTGAACAACTTTTAACTTTACTTCTACAATCTGAGTAAAAGTGTCATCAACTAGAATAACTGAAAACACCGAAAAGTATGATTAATCTTTCATATTGACAGGAGAGATGATCAGAGGGGCAGAGTTTTTACCTTCGTCATTAAGACTGGGACTGAAGTATGGATAGATTTTCTCTGTGAAGGAACAACCAGTAAAGGAGTAGAGAAGGTCTGCTGTATCTACATCATAAAAGGAGACCAGACCCTCCTCATAGTCCACAAACACTCCAATCTTCTCAGGAGGCGACTTCGGAGAGAGAGACGGACAGACGGACTGTCATTAGCTTGGTACTCATCCCCATTCCTCAACCACATTGTCCAGAAACCATTTTTAGGATTCAGTGTGATTGGTCCCTTCCTGTTAATCGACTCTTTGGCGACTCCTAAGGTCCACTCAGTCTTCCCTTTAACCTGAACCTCAAAGTAAAATTTTCCTTTAATGAAACCCTGCTTTCCTAAGATGCTCACATTCTGATTAAACCTCTCAGGGTTGTCCGGTAGTTTCTTCCTCTCATCACTATGATATACCTGTTTCCCATCATCAGACAGGATGAGGTTAGGATGTGCTGTATCAGGATCCAGAGTCACATCCACTGCAAACTGCTGGGCCACCATTAGCTTTGCCTGCTTTAAGTTACCCCCCTCTGCCTTATGGGCAGCACACGTGGTAAAATTTTCTTTGCTGATTTTCTGCTTTCCTAAGATGCTCAGAGTTTCATTAGATTGGTTCAGTTGTGTCTTACACTCTGCAATCTGATGGTCAAACATTAGCTTTGCCTCTGTTATGTCACACCCGTCTGCCTGAGCACCAACAGAATGTGTCTTGAAGTATACAACTAGGCAAATCACACACACACCCACAAACACTGCAAGTATTTCTAGAACAATGACCGATCTCTGAAATCTCTGAGGGTGAACTTGTCTCCCATCAGCAGACAGAAGGTCAGGATGTGCTGTGTCAGGATCTGAAGTCACATCCACTGCAAACTGCTGCACCAACTCCTCTTGTATGTTGAACTCCTCTGCCTCAGCTCCAACGTAATGTGTCTTGAGGTCTAAAAACAAGGCAAATAAACGCAACATGTCACATTATTATATTGTAATTTTAATGAAGCGACAGCTTTGTTTTCAGAGGTTTATATTTCCCTTTGTACGACTTACCTTTTCCTCCGGAGCTGGAGTTCTGCAAATGCTGCACCAGATCGTTCCTGTTGATCTTTTCTAAAACCTTCAAGGTTACCTCCAGAGCTCCAGGGCCGTCATATTGCTGTGTCATCAGATCCACTGTTTCCTGCCTGTTCCCCTTAACCTTAAACTGGGCTGCTGGGATGCCTGGAAAGCCTTCCAGGATGTTATCCTGCTTCAGGAACCATTTGAAGATCCTAAACTCTTCATGTTCTAAGTTCTGCAGAATATTCAAGAGCTCCTCTTCATTATTCGTCATTATGGCTTCCTGTTAGGAAAAAAAGGAACTTGAAATCAGTGGGGTTTTTTTCTGAATAATTCCTCTCATCTAATAATACTAAACCAG
The DNA here is from genome assembly GCA_026929865.2 of Hyperoplus lanceolatus. Lineage (NCBI taxonomy): Eukaryota > Metazoa > Chordata > Actinopteri > Uranoscopiformes > Ammodytidae > Hyperoplus > Hyperoplus lanceolatus. The sequence continues at coordinate 23,127,902 of CM049416.1, forward strand.
TGCAACTGTTCATCTTGGATTCCACCTATCTACCACCAGAAAAAACAACTAACACAATATCACATATTTGCATTGTTTATACACATAGTAAATATCACAGATCATCTGGTACGTGTCTCGGTAATCTTAAATACACTGAAAAAAATATATAAACGCAACACTTTTGTTTTTGCTCCCTTTTTTTCTTGCGCTCAATTAAAAATGTATAACTTTCCATATACACTAAAATAACCATCTCTCTCAAATACCGTTCACACATCTGTGTAAATCTATTGGAAAGAATATAAATGGTCACACCAGATACTGTAATGCCACCAGAACACCTCAACGTGTAAATGGGAAAAGGTCTCCCTTGAAAAAGAGTCTCCAGTCACATTGTTGTAATGTTGTATAAATAAAGATTTGAAAAAAAAACTGACTGGTTTCCTGACCCCCGAAATGAAATAAAACTGCACATTTATTTTCTTGTGGCCACTCAAAGGCACACCTGCTTAATATTCATGCTGTCTAATCAGCATCTTGAAATGCCACATCTGTGAGGTGGGATGGATAATCTCGGCAAAGGAGAAGTGCTCACTAACACAGATTCAGACTGATTTGTGAACAATATTTGAGAGAGATGTTTATTTTGTGTATAGAAAAAGTTTTAGATTTTTAAGTAAAGTGCATGAAAAATGGGAGCCAAAACTAAAGTGTTGTGTTTATATTTTTGTTTAGTGTATGTCATGGTTAAACCAAAGTTTGTTTCTCAACATCTTAAAGAAATTCAGGGTTGCATACTTTGTCAATATCTAGGTAAAAAGAAAGCCAGAAAGTTAACTCTTTAACATCATCCTTAAAAAGCTATGACTTCCTGAGACGGGCCAAATACGCACTTATGCACATCTTTCCAAATGGTGGCTTCTACTTGACTTTATACATATTCATTTTATTTTATGGATTCAATGTTTGTTTCTTTTTTAAATCTTAGTGGGTATTACTTTACATGAAGTATGGCATTCTATTCTAGTCCAATTTTTATATTTGTTGCCAAGTGCTTTTCATTTTCTTGTTGTAAATCACTTTAAGCTGCATTTCTTCTGAAAAAACTGCAAATCAAATGTTTTTTTTGTATTGTATTACTTCTTCTACTACTACTATGATTACCAATAATAATTATAATGATAATAGTGCTGATTCCATAATAGACTAGACTCGAGGTACTCCCCACATATTTAATCTTTCCAAAATGCAGACATGAAGAGAAAAGAAATACAGAAAATATGTTTTCTAATCTGTTTTAATTTCAACTTTATCTCTACAAACTGTCTAATAAAGCGGAAAAAAAGAAAAAAAAGTGAAATTGCCCTTTTAAATGGGTACAGAGGTGATTCAACCAAGGTGAGTGTATGTCTCTTATTGAGGGTACTGTGATCAGCCAGGAACTAGCCCACCTTTAGAGGCCTCACAGAAGGTAATTTCATGGAAACTTCACCTCAAATCACTGTCTCTAGACTGAACGGACCGTGAGTCTAACTGACAAAATTATTGTATTGAATGAAATCAGTCAGGAATCTGATGAAGACACAGTGTGAGATTGTGCACCTGTAATGTTAACGAAGAATACCTGAGAACCAGAGCCTTTTAAAAGTGTGGTAAAAAGTCTGTTTCTCCAGAAATGTCATGTCTCAGTTATCATGGCGGCAGTTGGTTGGTCACGTTTAGCTATCAAAACCTCCCTTTGGTTAGCTCCTAATTGCTGCAGTAAGTCACACTCTACCCACCGCACAATATGTCCTACATTTTGATGTAAAATTATCCACGACAGAGGGTTTCAAATTTATGGGAAGTTGAGGCAGTTATTGGAAGGATTTGGTGTATTTTTACAACAGTTCTACACCTAGCTTGGAGAAGGGTTATGACTCTCACTCGCCTCTGAACTCCGCAATTCCTCCGTAACTCCGGATCCATTATAAATCTTAGAAAGATGTTGTATAAAAGCTTAAAACTAAAACTGTGTTTGTTCAACAGTGAAGATTTTAAAATGTTGTCAAAAGAATTCTAATGGGAGCTATTAATTAAACTTTGGCATTATTTAGACGTTTGAATGGAGTCTCTAGCTGAAAAAAGCGGGAAGAGGATAGGTTTCAAAGCAGAGGACAGATATATTTAGCGGTTTTGGATGAAGCTGCCTATAGATCCTTCAATGTTAAAATAATTTGTTAGAAAGCTGAATATTTAAAAAAGTTTAAAACAAAAAAAACAAGCTTGTCATAATGTCCTTTAAGAGCTGGAACATGTTGTGTTTTCAGATTTTTGGTTAAAATAGCTGAAGATTTGAAGGACGGTCATGAAGGTCCAAAACTTTAATAGACGATAATAATAAAGATTTGGATAACAATATACATGCTGGAGGCTTCACACTAAATAGTTAAATCCTAGTAGACTCAGTTTCAGAGGTACTTGCCATTATCAATCTTTCCAAAATGCAGCCGTGAGGGAAAAGAAGATACAGAAGCATATCTTTCCTGTTTTAACAATAAAAAGCCAAGTTCTTCAAATGTAGAAAGATGAATAAATGAAGTTAAACTATTAAAATAACACTTGGTATTTTAGACCTAAAGTTGCCTGAGCTCTTCAGTCAAGGAGAGATGGGTCTCAGATAAACTTTGCTTCCTCTTACTGCTGTTACATGTTCAACTAGCTCAAAAAAGATCAGATTTAAGCTAAATAAAAAATGACAATCAAACATGTACTTCCTTCTGCTTAAAGTGGTACTTCAAAATTAATAGGTCAATCTCATTTTTTACCATGAGATGTTCTTAATCATTAGACAGTTTGCAAGCACTTTCAGAATCAGCCTATTTGCAGATGCTCCTTTGCTAGAATAGTCACGCACTTTTTAGCTAGTACTGACCTATGACTAAAACAGTGTTAACCACTCTACTGTGACACCAGAGTCCTATCAATTATAGCTCTGTGATGCATAAATGCTTTGATACTTTATTGGTTAGATAAAACCAACCACCTTTGAGTTGTATCAGGCAGAATCTTCGCAATTTCTTAGACTATTTTCAGTTCATTTCAATTTTAACAATACTTTAGTTGCATTTGAGGTTTTAGGTCAAGGAGTGATGGGTGTTGTCTAAACCTTGACTTCCTTTTCTTTCTGTTCAGCATCAAAACCTCTAACGTTTTTGACCATGCCCTTAACAGATGCAGTAACACTACAAACACAATATACTTGCACTGTGTTTGAAATTCTGCCACACTTATTTCAAAACATTAATCACAGTTTTCCTGCAATCATTGGGAAAACACATCTATTTAAAATATAAAACACAACCAAAATTGGAAAAAGACACACATTCACACACGTGAAAAAAATGTAAATCAAAAATCTAATTGAATACCAATCAGTCTGAGCCTTAAAACTACAAATAGACCTCAGGTGAGGTCAGCTCATTTGTGAGAACTTTGGCAACATGGAGACAGTTAGAGTCAGGAGAAGATGTCAAGAGAGAGTGGCAGGAGGAGAAGGACAAAGAAGGCAACACACAGAGACATACATTAGGGACACTGTGGTGGAGCAGGTTATAGATCATGGCCTAACAATGAGGGAGCCTGGTCAGAGAGTCCAGCCCAACATGAACATTTGTTTTAATCAACTATTTAATGCCAGGCACTACATTTTTTATTTGAAATATAACTGGTACAGACTTTGGCAGGCAGCAGAGCAAGGCACCTCACAAATCTGTTTTAGGATTGATAAAATGGTGTCATCTAGTGGCACGTTGTTACATTGCACCAAATTCATTTTCAGACTGTTTCTAAAGACATTTATCCCCCATTTGTAAGTTTTCTTAAAAGTCATCTATATTTGTAATACATCAATCAGTCACCTTTAAATATGTTTTATACTTGTGCAGTTGATGTGTCATTCAAAGGAGTAAAGAAAGTTTCTCTTAACAACACAAACCTCAGTGTCACTTTATTTGGAATTCCAAAACTATATATTTATTTTTTATGTATTAATGACATAAACCAAAGTCCAACATTTATTTGACTAAAAACAACAAACTCTTATTGCATTTCATTGATTTACATTTCAAAGCATTACATCGCAATATAAAATGTGTCCACATAATTGAAATATCAGACTTGTTAACATTTTTCAACACAACTTAAATCAAAAGCCTGTTTTCCTGCAGTTTACAAACAATTCTTAACAAAACTTTCCACGAGTCCTTGTATTTAATCAATCAATCCATCAGTCAACTTAATTTCATTTGATACACATTTACATCCACATTTGACAAATCTAACATAAAAAAAATATAATTCTCAAGCAGTGTATGCGTAGCCACTCACGTATGTTACAAAGCTGGGAGGGGATACAGCAAAAAGTCAATGAAACAATAAAGAAATCAACCAGAATTTGAAATATGTATAGTATATACTTTACATGTCATTTACACATATTCTATTTAAAAGTCCCTCTTCGGTATTTGATCACTTCAAAATGTGTCCTTACTTTAATTGTTGCTTTTTTAGAGTCAAAAGTCAAAGTGAAGGTTCTCATGGATATGTGAGTGTGTTTACCCTGTACTTAAACATTTCCCTCAGTCTGGAGTTAAACAAAAAATCTATTATTATTATTATGGCAGTTTCATGTTGATATGTTACCTGGTACATTACTGCCACCATCTGTGAATTAGGGGAATCATGTTAACCCAGGGATGTCACTGTATATCCTAAGTTTTACTTGATAGATGGTTACTACCTTGTAAAATACAAGAAAAGAAAAATAAATAATCAGATGTCTAGCTTCAAAACTGTATAAAAATACCAGTGCTTACTTTAAATTGATAAAATATAATTCTTTATTATTCATAAAGGTATTGTACGTTTGACCTCATGTTCACAGCTCAACTCTGGCCAATTTTAAACTTAACGTCTACAATCTTGATTAAAATGTAATCAACTAGAATAACTGAAAACACCTTAAAGTATGATTACTCTTTCAGATTGACAGGAGAGATGATCAGAGGGGCAGAGTTTTTACCTTTGTCATTAAGACTGGGACTGAAGTATGGATAGAGTTTCTCAGTGAAGGAACAACCAGTAAAGGAGTAGAGAAGGTCTGCAGTATCTACATCATAAAAGGAGACCAGACCCTCCTCATAGTCCACAAACACTCCAATCTTCTCAGGAGGCGACTTCAGAGAGAGACGGACAGACGGACTTTCCAAAGCTTTGTACTCATCCCCATTCCTCAACCACATTGTCCAGAAACCTTTTTCAGGTGTCAGTGAGATGTGTCCCTTCCTGTTAATCGACTCTTTGGCGACTCCTAAATCCCAGTCAGTCTTCCCTTTAACCTGAACCTCAAAGTAAAATTTTCCTTTAATGAAACCCTGCTTTCCTAAGATGCACACAGTCTGATTAAATCTCTCAGGGTTGTCCGGTAGTTTCTTCCCCTCATTACCACGATATACCTGTTTCTCATCATCAGACAGAATGAGGTAAGGATGTGCTGTATCAGGATCCAGAGTCACATCCACTGCAAACTGCTGGGCCACCATTAGCTTTGCCTGCGTTAAGTTACCCCCCTCTACCTTATGGATAACACGCTTTCCTAAGAGGCTCAGAGTTTCATTAAATTGGTTCAGTTGTGTCTTACACTCTGCAATCTGATGGTCAACATTAGGTTTGCCTGCTGTTATGTCACACCCCGTCTGCCTGAGCACCAACAGAATGTGTCTTGAAGTACACAACTAGGCAAAGCACACACACACCCACAAACACTGCAAGTATTTCTAGAACAATGACCGATCTCTGAAATCTCTGAGGGTGAACTTGTCTCCCATCAGCAGACAGAAGGTCAGGATGTGCTGTGTCAGGATCTGAAGTCACATCCACTGCAAACTGCTGCACCAACTCCTCTTGTATGTTGAAACTCCTCTGCCTCAGCTCCAATGTAATGTGTCTTGAGGTCTAAAAACAAGGAAAATAAACGCAACATGTCACATTATTATATTGTAATTTTAATGAAGCGACAGCTTTGTTTTCAGAGGTTTATATTTCCCTTTTTAACGACTTACCTTTTCCTCCGGAGCTGGAGTTCTGCAAATGCTGCACCAGATCGTTCCTGTTGATCTTTTCTAAACCCTTCAAGGTTACCTCCAGAGCTCCTGGGCCGTCATATTGCTGTGTCATCAGATCCACTGTTTCCTGCCTGTTCCCCTTAACCTTAAACTGGGCTGCCGGGATGCCTGGAAAGCCTTCCAGGATGTTATCCTGCTTCAGGAACCATTTGAAGATCCTAAACTCTTCATGTTCTAAGTTCTGCAGAACGTACAATATCTCCTCTTCAATATCCGTCATTATGGTTTACTGCTGGAAAAAAAATAAACTTGAAATCATTGGGATGAAGAGACACCTATATGTCGCCACTGTTAGGAAAGTTGTGACCTTGAGATAGTTGTGACCTTGAATTGAATTAAATTGTTTGCTTAAGACGAACCAAGTCACCACTTCATTTGAGCGGCCACAAACATGATGAAGTCATGAAACATGTATGCTCAGTTCAACATGATTTCAACACTTGGTATTTAACTAAATACATGTGATTAGTCAGACATGATCATCAGTGATAACTCAAAGATCATGATGAACCACATACCTTACCTGGTGCGTTACTTAATGTTCCTGTGTTGAAACATACATGAGATACCATTAATCCTAGTGAAATACTGATAGTTTATGAAATACTAACATGAATTAATTCATGATGATTCACCATTAATATAAAGTGTTACCATTATAATGAAATAAATGATAATGCTGATTCCTTGATTGAAGAAGACTTGAAAAGATTCCTCCCTAGCAATTCAATCTTTCCAAAATGCAGAGACAAAGAAACACAGAACATGTGTTTTCTACATGTGTTCCCTCCCCTTACTTCATGTCAGGGGGGCGGGTTTGATAAAGCCCATATTAAATTTGCAGCATTGCAGTCAAATAGAGTGGTAGTGTCCCGGTCAGGGCTTTATAAATAAAAATATGCTAATGTACGTCACGTCTTTCTTTAAGAGAGGACCACCCAATCTGTCCATATAAAACACAATGGTATGTGTCATAAGCATCTCCTGTGATGAACCTTAAAGCAGAGTGAAAAGCAGAGTCCTTTTTTAAATCCCTCTGAGCTGCATTTTTTTAAATAATGGTTGCTATTCAATTACATTGTATTACTATTTCTACTGTTACTACTACATATAATAAAAAATTATAATATTTATGATTCCCTGATAGACAAGAATTGAAAAAGTACTCCCTAGCAATTTAATCTTTCCAAAATGCAGAGACAAAGAAACATAGAAAATATGTTTTCTAATCTGTTTTAATAATACTCACCAATCAGAGTTCTTCTAATGTGGAGAGATGATCAATGCAGTTAAACTATTCAAGACAACACTTAGTTTATTAGACTTAATGTTTCATTTGGGATCTTAAGTCAAAGAGAGATGGGTGTTGTCTAAAACTTGACTTCCTCTTCTTTCTGTTAAATATTCAACTGTAGCCCCAAAAAAACCCCATCACTTCTCATCATCGGTTTGTACAGCCCTCCCCCCTCCCCTTACTTATTCTAATCAAAAAGACCAGGTTCCCCTTTTTTAGATGGACTCCATGTGAGACAAGGCCCAAAGAGTCAGGTCAGCTCATAGAAAAAGATTCACACATGTACTTCCTTCTGCTTAAATTAGATTTACATCTACATGCTTCTTATTTCCTTTTTTTCAATTTAATTTCCTTTATTTATCCTAAAAAGATCAATTGAGGGGTGTGACCCTCATTTACAACGATGTTGAGTAAAAATACAACACACACACAAACACAATGCAAATATACAACAAGCTGACAAAGAGATGAGAACTATTAAAACATTCAGATCAAATGGTTGAAGAAGAACAATAGCCTAATTAAAACAGTTACAGGTGGAGTGGGGCTGATTCAAAATAACGTTTAAATTGGTTAATGGATATGATGGTATTTATTTTAATATTGTTGCTGTAAGTTGTTCCAGGAGTCAGGGGCACTGAAGTTAAAAGCTAAAAGTCTTTCCCAGCTCAGACCGGGCATTAGGAACATATAACATGAGCTTGTCAGCGGAGCGGGTTTGATAAAGCCTTAAATTTGCAGCATTGCAGTCAAATAGAGTGGTAGCTTCCCGGTCAGGGCTTTATAAATAAAAATATGCCAATATGCATCACATCTCTAAGAGAGGACCACCCAATCTGTCCTATAAAACACGATGGTGTGTGTTTTATCCTGTGATGAACCTTAAAGCGGAGAAAGTACTAAAGGTCATAAAAAAAAACCTATTAATTTAATCTTTCCAAAATGCAGAGACAAAGAGACACAGAAAATATGTTTTCTAATATTTTTTAATAATACTCACCAATCAGAGTTCTTCTAATGTGGAGAGATGATCGATGCAGTTAAACTATTCAAGACAACACTTAGTTTATTAGCCTTAAAGTTGCATTTGGGATCTTAAGTCAAAGAGAGATGGGTGTTGTCTAAAACTTGACTTCCTCTTCTTTCTGTTAAATATTCAACTGTAGCCCCAAAAAAACCCCATCACTTCTCATCATCGGTTTGTACAGCCCCCCCCCCTCCTTATTTATTCCAATCAAAAAGACCAGGTTCCCCTTTTAGATGGACTCCACTAGGCCGAAAGAGTCGGGTCAGCTCATAGAACAAATATTCACACATGTACTTCCTTCTGCTTAAAGGGGTAGTTCAGAATTTTGGACATAGGGCCTGATTCCCAAGTTAGCCTTGGTGTTCTTTATCATTGGAGACAGTTTTCAACACATTTCATTCAGTCCTTCTAGTTACAGAGTTGGTTCGTGCTAGGCTAGCGCACGGCATTGGGGTCAAACTAGCCTGCTACTAAAACAGTCTTACCCACTCCACAGTACACCCGAGGCCAATCAATTATAACGCCAGACTGTTGATGTAAATGTCTGTGTTGATAGAATAATGTTAGAAATAAAACCAACCTCGCATCGCATGAATCATCGCATTATTATTATTTGAGAACAAAACTTTAAACCAAATTCAATTCAATTGCAGAAGACCAATATGTATATATTAATGTGGCAGTACAAACCAAGTTATGTGACGTTTCAAATGATCTCACCTATAAGCTTGTGAGCCATATTGTTAAAAGTAAAAATAAATAAAAACCAAACAAAGGGAAAAAACATACATTCATCCTCATCCAGCTGTCAAAACAAAGTGTTTTCAAAAAAGGCAAGTCCGTGAGATTACTAGACCACTCTGAAACCACCGTGTTATCAAGTCTTTGTCCTGCATTCAGGCCTGGCTCTTTCAGGGAAAATCCAAACTTGTGTTATTTGCTGCTTCAGTTCACTCTTGTATGACAGCCATTAGTCCCAGTATAATGCAGTAGTTGCATGGGGAGCTAGAATGACAAAAAGCAGCTGGAGTCACCTGTATCTGGCCGGTGGGTAAACACACAGTGAGAGTAATTGCATTTTATATTGTGGCTGTTTACACAGGAAACACTGGGGGATACGCTCAGTGTAAATAATCACACAGTGGTTTTCTCACACACTATTGTGGCTCCTTCATAATGTCTGGCCTATACATGCTGAATATGCCATTACACGTCACACACACACACACAAGCCTATTTAAGTGTCATATCAGGCTAAAACCTCAAGTCATTTTGCAGCTTTTACTCATAGTCTAACAGTCTCATTCCTGCAGTGATGCCGACACAAATGTTAAGATGTCTTACCCTCCGTTTGTGGAAGGCATTCGTATTAGTGAGTCTACTAACAGTAGGTGAGTATATCTTAAACTTGTATGTCACAAAAAAATGTTTTAAGTATATTTGGAGAGGTATTTCTATAAATATTACAACTGTGGTCCACATTAATCTTTTTTTCTAATTTAGAATGCAGGAATGCTGACACCAGCTGCACCAACCGCAGATGTCTGGCAGAAATGTTGATCAATAAAAACTATTCATCTCAGCCACAGCAGGACAACTGCACCCACATCATTCGTGTGCCGTTTATGGAGTACCAAACTCTAGCAGTTGTGAGTACATTTAGGGTGGAGCTAAAAGAGAATTCCTTTTTTTGTTATCACTTTTGCACCTGACAACTCGATGAGAACTTGATCATTTATAGTAATAAAACGGCAACTGTTGTTCTTATGTTGTAAAAGTGCATGCAGCAATTGTCTTAAAGGTGGAGTCAGTGATTCTGGAGAACGCTTCTTGTCAAAATGACTTTAAAAAAGAAGTGTGAATATCTCTTCCTGATCTGCTACCTGTCAGTACTGGGTGAGTATTAAAGAGAGAGCTTAAAAGAACTGAGGGCCTACCGTAGCTAGCAACATGCCCGTTAAACCGTGGCAAAAACACTGGATTTTTTTGTTGTCAGCGCACATGCTGTATGTACAGGAAGTGGGTCATGACAAGATATGTACTGACTTTGATAAAAATTGATTTTCACTACGAGCTTTCTCCAGAATTGCTGACTCCACCTTTAAAACATGTGAAACCTTATTCGTCTGAGCAATATTCTGACAAACAACATGAGTTATTGTTGTAACATTTTTTTCCAGCACTCTTGCAGTGTTCCCTGACCACATGTACCATCTTCTTCCCAACAGGACACAAAGAAACTGCACCTACTCAGTCGTCTGCAAGCGTCACTCGTAAGCTCCAACATGCTCAAAAATAGACAGAAGGGTGCGTATAGAGTTACTTCCAATCTCCTTCATTTTGATTTTTAAACCACAGGTGTGGACCGATCCTGAGTTGGCGTGGGACACATCAGTTTACCCATACGATGCAGTGGTCCTGCCTGTGTCTAAAGTCTGGACCCCAGAGCTCCATGTGACCAATGGGTCAGTACATTACTTTTAGCTTTAGTGCCTCTGACTCCTGGAACAGCTTAAAGCAACAAATTAAAATGAATACCATGATATCCTTTAAACCAATTTAAACATACTATCTTAAATCTACCAAACTCCAACTGTAATTGTGTTTTAATTAGGCCGTATTGTACTTTTACCCATATGATTTTATTTCCAGCCGCTCTACACCTCTGTCTAAAATGTTTCTCTTTACCAGCTTGTTGTGTATTTGATGTATTTGCATTGTGTATTGTGTATGTGATTTTGTTTTCTCGACATCATCGCAAATGAAGGTCACCCCTAAATGATATCTCGAATATAAATAAAGGTTAAATAAATAAATAAATAAAAATAACATAGTGTAAGAGCCTCCAGCTGTTCCAACAAACAACAGACTCCTTCATCTTGCTGTCTCTCATTGTGTGTAGAATATTAACAACCATGAAGCACAGCTCGCAGGACCTGCTGGCCTACAGCAACGGCACGCTGAAGCACAACGTCATCATCAACGCAGAGGTGAACTGTGAAGTCAACCTGTTCAACTATCCCTTCGCTTCTGACGACTGTCCTGTCGCCATCCAAACCTGGGCCCTCGATGGTGAGCTCAGCAATACTCTTCATACAAATATTATGCAATACTGTATTCAGTGTGCTGAGTGATATTGCTACATTTCATCATTTTAGCATCTGTGTTTATTCTGAATCGTCTTTAGTCATCAATGGCTATGCTGAAGACTTGTTTAAACTTACTGTGCTTTATCCTTTGGATAATATTACAATTATTGAAGCATTTCCCTTATAACACTGTGTGAATTGAGCATAAATGTATATTACTCTTGGGGTGAAAAAACACATGTGAGTTGTTTTTAAATGGCTCATTATTTTCTGCTACAGTGAGATGTAGCCTAACATTGTCCTCATGTGTTATTATTTGTAATGTTATATGTAATGCTTTGGCAATACTGTTTAATACAAGGCATGTCAATAAAGCTTTTATGAATTGAATTGATAGAGAGAAAAGGGATGTTTAAAGATTCTCACTCTGCGTTCCAATTCCCATACTTCCATACTATTTAGTATGCCAGGAAAAGATTTAGGATGTGACCCAATACATGCACGTCAATTTATAGTATGCTGAAAATACATAAATGCCCCACTAACTCCAATAGCATTTTGGAGTATTCGTCTTTATTCTTGACATTTCTCAACACAATGAAAAAAAACTTCCTTATCTGATTTTTTCCTCTCTCCTGTGGCCCTAAAACTCTTCTGTAGCCTACTTTAGTATGTAGTGTAGTAAAAAGAAGAAGTATGTGATTTGGAACGCAGGGTTGGTCTTTGTTGGGAGGTTTCTTTCAAATGAGACGTTTGGTTTCTTTCAGGCTGTGGGACACAGCTGGTGTTTGGTGTGGTAAGGTTGATTGATGGTAACCATGGAGATTGGCAAACTGACAAAGTGGAACTCCTTAGAAAGAGAGATGACCGCAATTACATCATGGTGAGTTCATGAGCAAGTGGACAAGGCATTGCTACTTCAAATGGGTGATTCTGTGATGGTGTTACGGAGCAGGGTTCTACTACGTTCTCCTCCCCCTGTTGGCTTTAGCGTATTGGCAATGAACTCATCGGGCACATCTCATTCTCAATTGATTTACTTACCGTGCATTGTATATCAGTCTGTATTGCTAATAGGCCTAGATTGTGTTTGTTGCAATAAGTCCCATATTCGTTCCAAATCACATACTTTTTCTCTTTGCTACACTATGTAACCGTGGTAACCCTATTTTAAGTAAAGAACAGTTGCTCTAGGTTCGGGAGGAGCTGAGTGAATAAACCGTTGACGACACATGAAAACACCAGACATGTCGAGAAATTTCAAGAATAAAGATGAATACTGCAAAACGCAATTGGAGTTAGTGAGGCATTTATGTATTTTTCAGCATACTACAATTGACGTGCATGTATTGGGACATCCTAAATCTTTTTTCTGGCATACTAAATAGTATATAGTATGGGTATTGGAACGCAGGGGATGTTTGTCGGTGCAAAGATGGACTTTAAACACGTCCCCGTCAGTCAATAGAAAGCTGCAGCGCCTGTTTGAGGTTCATAGTGAAAACAGTTTGCCCTTCCGGATCAAAACATCTGCCAGTCAATAGTGGCCTCATCGTTTATACCTGTGGTGGCCAGCTAAGACATATAAACATCCCATTTGGCTGCTACAAGTGGCATTAAACTAATGGTTTGACAACGTATTACCTCAGGTTGGGCTCTGGGAACTTAGAGTGGAAGGTTTTCACTAGTGTCTGACATTTGTTTGGAAACTATCCCCATCAATCAATCAATATATCAAGAGAAAAAAAAGAAAATGGAAATAATTTGTATAAAAATAAATAAACGGGGGTCTGAATTTCCATTCCCACTGAAAAGTGCCAAAATAAATGAAATGCGTTCAATTGAACCATGACAATCTCTGCGTTCCAATCCCCATACTTCCCTACTATTTAGTAGGCCAGAAAGAGATGTAGGATGTCCCAATACATGCACGTGTGGTATGCTGAAAATACCTATATGCATCACTAACTCCAATAGAATTTTGGAGTAGGCCTATTCGTCTTTATTCTTGACACATCTCGAGATAATGGAAAAAAAAACTTCCTTATCTGATTTGTTTTCTCTCTTGTGGCCCTTAAACTCTTCTGTACTTTAGTACTGTAGTAAAAAGAAAAAGTATGTGATTTGGAACGCAGGGACAATTTAGCATTTTCCCTGTCCACACTTATATCAGTCAATCAGTCAATAAATAAGTCAATAAAATAACATTCTATAACGGCTACTATTAAACGTTTGTCTGCCGTACTCATCAGGTGGGACTGAGCATCAGATACCTCAACCCCTTCGTCACATTGATGTTGCCCAGTATTCTCATCCTCTTGGCCGACATGGTCAGCTTCGCTCTGCCGCTGGGAGGCGGCGAACGCAGCTCCTTCAAGGTGACGCTGGTGCTCAGCTTCATCATGTTCCTCGTCATCCTCAACAACGAGCTGCCCGGAGACAGCAAGTGCAGCCCCATCATCCGTCAGTCAGACACATTACACACACACCCAAGAGCCAAGCAAGTTAATGCAGCAGCAGCAACATGTGAGTAACTAACCTGTCTGTCTGTCTGTCTGTCTGTCTGTACTGCAGGAACCCACTTTTGTGTTTGTCTGGTCTTGCTGGTTCTGAGCATGCTGGTGTCCATGGTGCTGACACGGTTGGCCAAAGACGGCAGCCTCATGTTCTGCTGCTGCCCCAAACGGCCCGCTCCAAAAAACACAGAGAACAAGCAAGAGGAAGAGGAAGAGGATGAAGGTGAGTGACTGACTTGCAAAAGGCTAGGCCTATTTGTTGCAATACATTTGATTTAAATCTTTATTTTATTTTGATGAACGTAAACACACCATGTGACCTACTCTGACTTGCAGCTTCATTCCCTACAGAAGCCAAAGCTGACGGTAGCGATACGATGAAGGCCTTGGAGGACGAGGTCGGAATGCTCAGAAAGGTGGTCAACTTCCTGGAAGAGCTGGACGCAAAGGCACTGGAAAGTGAGAGATTTGCCAGTTTTGCCAACAAATTGGACCAGACATTTTTCTGGTTTTATCTCTTCCTTGGC
>CM049416.1:23162500-23187500 GCA_026929865.2 Hyperoplus lanceolatus
CTTCAGTGTTGGCACATGGATTTTATACCTTCTGCTGTATGTCCAGGTTTTTCTGAGCTCCTGCACCAGTGTGGGGGGCAACACCAGTTTGCAAACGCTGCCATACTGAGAAATACAGAGAGAGTTTTGTGGAGCTGATAATAGGCTAAATCAACTTTGTGTCGACACGTTTGGCGATGGCTTTTATATAACTGACATTCATTTATATGACAAAGTTATGCACTATAGCTTTAAGGCTGTAAACAAAATTTGGTAACTGTTATGAAGCTATTATTCTTTTCATTGCTCCATTGTGTCTCCCAGACTCTCTGACATCCTTCAACATGATGACGGCGACCTTAGCGACGGTCGTCCACGGCAACAGGATCCTGCGGTACCTTTGCGCCAACAGTCGGTAACAAAACGTTTGATTAAATATGTTTAAGTCAGTGAGTCAATAAATACTAAACAGATCTCAGTTAAACGTATTGGAATGTTTATTTAGGCATTTAACCAAGGCATGAATAGAGTCTCTGTCCTCTTCACAGCAGACCTGGGTTAGAATCCAGCCCGGGTCGTTCTCTGCATGTCATTCCCCTCTCTGACACATTTCATCTCTGTCTCTACAAACTTTCTATAAATAAAATAAATAAATAAATAATAATCTAAATAAATATTAATAATAAAACTCTTGGTCTGGTTAGCGCCATTTTATATTCCATGTCTGAAGCACAGAACATTTTGTGTTGACACTTCTGGCATAAAACTTTTTATTTTTACTTTAAGACCCTCAAAAATTGTGTCTGGTTTATTTATTTATTTTTTTACGATATTTTTTGGGCATTTTTATGCTTTATTGATAGTGTAGAGACAGAGGTTAAATGGGGCAGAGAGGGGAGCGACATGCAGAGAACGACCGCGAGCTGGAATTGAACACGGGTCCGCTGCTGACCGAGGCCCATGGGGGGGGGACGCCCTACCAACTGAGCTAAGGGCGTCCCCCCCATGTCTGGTTTCTTTACACTAAAACCTAAATTGTTCCACAGACCCTTACCTTTAATTTAGAGAAAACTGAACCTGCATCAACTTGAAATGACTAACTGTCCAGACTTCAGTAAGTATAAACACATTGTATGTTAAAGGTGCTATGTGGAACTTTCAGCTTTTGTTAATTCTAGCGCCCCCTGTTGGACAAAAGCGGTAGTGTTTTTACTACGCCAGCTGTTGTTCCTGGGTGAGCGTATACCCATGACAAAGGCATTAAGAAAAACTATTTAAAAATAGCATTCTTTGCACTGATGGTCTCGTTTGCTGTTACATGTAATTTATGATCATCAGAGGGGAAATGAGACTGTTTCAGAAATATTTAAAAGTTCCTGGTAGCTCCTTTAACAGAATATTGTCTTGTATATTTCAGGTTATTGGTCGAGTCCGTCGTCTGCTGAGTGTCCAGGACCCTCCAGAGCTCAGACCGAACAGACAGATGTTCAAACGCCACAGCAGCGACGCAGTGGGGGGGTTCTTCATGGACTTCAGGTGCTGGGGTTTATACTCACTGTCTGTCTAGCTCTCTCTTTTTTTTTCTCTCTCTCTTTCCCTCACTCTCTCTGTCTGTCTCTCCTTCTCTCTCTTTCTCTCTCTCTCTGTGTCTGTCTGTCTGTCTGTCTGTCTCTCTCTCTCTCTCACTCACTCACTCACTCACTCACTCACTCACTCACTCTGTCTCTCCTCCCTCACTCCCTCAGTCAGTCAGTCAATGGAGAACGAGTGCAGCCGATATAATACCGAAAAATTCGAATAAAGCTATAATGCGTAACTTCTGTCACCCCGATGAGGAATTGGGATTTTTCTGAGCTCCTGCACTAGTGTCGGGGGGGGGGCGACCAAACTGAGAAATACAGAGAGAGTTTTGTGGAGCTGTTAGGGCTTAATCAACTTTGTGTCAACTCGTTTGCCGGTGGCTTGAATGTAACAGACAGCCATTTATATGAAAAAATGACCCCCTGTATATTTAAAAATTTATCTTTTCTTTAAACTGTCCCTCCATGCAGGGTGAGTCCCGGTCCAGAGAAAACGTGCCCTACCCCTCCACCCCCCTCCTCTGTTGCCATGGACACACTGTCTACGTTGAGAGAAGTGGCCAGCAGCCCCCCCTCCCCCGAGTCGCCCCCCTCCTTCCCTCAGCTCGTCATCAGCCCGCCGCTCACCGCAGACGACCATAGCAACACGGGACCCAACGCAAACGGTGAAATAATTTTTTTTGTGATTTTTTTTGTTGTTGTTGTTTTGTAACATTTTTCATACTGTTTATTGAACCTGGGCAACTGTGGCTCAGGTGGTAGAGCGGGTCGGCCAATGAGCAAAGGGTTGGCGGTTCGTTCTCCCTCATAGCAACACGGAAACCAACGCAAACGGTGAAATTCTAAAGTCAAAAAATGTTATTGTCAGTTCTGATATATGCAAGACATACATCAGAATCGAAATAGCGTTTATCTCTGGCCCACGGTGCAATAGGAACGATAACAAAGTATATAGAATAGAATTAGATGAACATAACCTAAACCATATTTACATTTAGTTAGTTAGTGTATTAGTTTTTTGTAAATTTGTAATACTGTTTACTTAAAGCTGCAGTGTGTAGAATTTTGGGAAAATTTTCACAACAGACTTGGTAGAAAATAGTTATAATATGCATAAGTATGTTTAATGTAGTGTATAATAGCTGAATTTTTTTTTTAGAATTGTTTTCCTCCTTAGAAAGGGTCTCTTATGTACAGCCTTGAAAAAAATGAAGAGACCACTCCAAATGTTCAGTGTCTCTCCTTTCTACTATTTATAGGCATATGTTTGAGTAGAATGATTTTTTTTTGTTTTATTCTATAAACTACTGACAACATTTCTACCATATTCCCCCCCCCAAAAAAAATATTGTCATTTCGACCATTTCTATGAAGTAATGTAGAGATGAAGATTGAAGAAAAATCCAGACTGCTCTCTTCACTTTTTCCAGGGCTGTATATGTATTTTTTATATTTCTTAGTGAGTGTTGAGAGCAAGTGGTTACTGACCAAAGTCAAATTCCTTGTTTGTTTGTACTCAAACCAGCCAATAAAGCTGATTCTGATTCTTCTAGATTCTACTGTGAACGGTGAAATGGCGAAACCTCAGAATGGACTCGATCGCTCCCCAACTCCAGACGGATTTATACTGGACCAACCGAGGTATTTCACTGGTTGTTTTATTATGCTCAAAATGTCCTTATGTTCAACATTACAATGCATTTTTGTCTGTAATTAAACTATAGAAAGGTTGGTTTTGAGACAATTGGCACACTAAAATGACGTCCTAGAATTTTTTTCCTTTAAAGCCTCTTTAAATCTGGTCTTAAAGGTCCTAGGAGGAACTTTTAAATATTTCTGAAACAGTCTAATTTTTACTGTGATGATCATGAATTACATGTAACAGCAAACGAGACCATCAGTGTAAAAGAATGCTATTTTTATATAGTTTTTCTTAATGCCTTTCTCATGGGTATACGCTGACCTATAGGAACATCAGCTGGCGTGGTAAAAACACTACCGCTTTTGTCCAAAGGGGGGCGCTAGAATTAACACAAACTGGAAGTTCCTTTGTAGCCTGGAGTCAGCTATTCTGGAGAACGCTTGTTGTCAAAAAATCACTTTTAGTCAAAATCAGTGAATATCTCACAATCCACTACCTGTCCGTGCTGTTTGTGTGCTGAAAAATCCAGTGTTAATAAGCAGCCTAGGCTCTGTAAACAGTTTATTTATTCATTTACAACACTCATTCTTTGTCTATTTTCAGGCGGTGACCCACTAACTGTCTGTATTGTTTATGCGCTGTTAATACGCAGCCTAGGCTCTGTAAACTGGTATTTTTTCTAAATCATTCTTTGTCTATTTTTCTATTTTTCAGGAGGTGCACGTCAATGTGTTATTCCCCGACTTCGCAGGGTCCAAAAGAATTCCGCTGGACGAATCAGAACGACCCGAATCGCGAGCAGTCACCGTTTCGCCCGCCGCTCAAACCCCGAGGCCGCCAGTTCTCCCTCCAGTTCTCCAGACAGACTTCTAAAGGGTCAGTGCGTAGTTTACCAAGCCCCAAAGCGCTAGGCAGACGCAGGAGGGTGTTAGCTAGGTTTCAATCTAAGAAGTCAACGGGTCGAAACACAAACACGCTGCAGCTACCGACTGACCCAACGGAGTACGAAGGTGATTTTGAGGGAATGACAGCGACGGAGGATGGAGAGAACAGAGATAACGGAGAGAGAGAAGAGAACGAGGGAACAGAAAACAGTGAAGAAGGGAGGAACACAGATTCACAGAGCCCGGAAAATATGTGAAAAATTTAATTTCAATTTTTCTTTTTCTTTTTTACTTTTTTTTAAATGTTTGCTACAAGTGAATGCAAAAGTCCTTTCTAAAAGTGTTAAAAGATTCCTTAAAGCAGACATAGTCCTTAAAGCAGACATAGTCCTTAAAGCAGACATAGTCCTTAAAGCAGACATAGTCCTGAAACATCGTCACACACACACACACACGTGTTTCACATCAAGCTAATGGTCCTTCCACGGCACGCATTCATGAGGGGATTCCTTTTTGCAAACGTATCCGATATCACTGAGATTTACATAGGAACGAATGATTCTTGAAAAGAAAAAAAAATGAAAATTGTTAATCAATACTTACTTTTAAACTACGTCGCCTTCTGTCTCCACGACACCTCCATGCATAGCCCACATGGGTATCCAAAGCTCTGTTTACATCCGGTTTAGGGATTTTCAAAATAAGAGTCCTGCCACTGTAACACATTGACCAATCAACGTGTCTGTCTTTTCACACGTGACTTTTGCTACACCACGTGACTTTTGCTACAGTTCTTCCATGGCTTTGTAAAAAGAGATTTGTAAAAAGACTTAGTCTATTTGAGCTTTTAGAACCACAATTAATATAATTTACAGATGTGTCTATACACAGAACCGTGTACACACACACAAATCTTTGTGTGCATGCACAAAACCATTTGCAGATACACAAATCGCAAATACAAATCGCAAATCGCAAATACAAATCGCAAATACACATTTGCAAACGTTTAGCTACAATAATAGCCCCATACTCAAATTTCTAAGAGTAAGGTTGATTTAAAATGAACACATTCTTAGAAAGGAGCATTCTAAGAAGAGACGTCTTGCGATCCTATAGAGTAACTACTTGTTGGCGGATTTGTCACTCGAAACTAAAACCTAATCCTTACACATCACGCCAAAGAACGCAGATATAATGGCTTTACGATCTGTTTAGCACATGACACATATTCTATATTCTTAGTTTTGATATATGCAAGGACACCCCCCAATTTAAAGCTACAGTGTGTCATATTGGAGGATATTAGCGTCATCTAGTGGTGAGATTCTAGATGTCAACGCTCCCCTTGGGGGAATTTACAGAAGCTACGGTGGCCTTCAAGGACAAGAAGCTATAGTTACTAAAGATGGCATCATCCACCACTGCCTCAAGTCTTTCCAAAACATCAAGTGATGAGGTGAAGATGTATTTAGTTATTTATTCTATAGTACTTCTTCTTCTTCTTCTTGGTCTTCCAACAGGTTCATTTCCCCAGGACGCCCACTATATATAAAAACGTGTAAGGCTGTTAAGTTTGTCCGTTCTGAGCTACTGTAGAAACATGGAAATGCATCTCAACAAACTTGTACTGGACTGTGGTGAATGCTGTTTAGTTAAAATACTCAGGATAACTGAATAGACTTAAAGATATATATATCCATCCATCCATCCATCTTCTACCGCTTGTCCCGTTAGGGGTCGCGGGGGGGCTGGAGCCAATCCCAGCTGCATTGGGCGAGGGCAGGGTACACCCTGGACAGTTCGCCAGTAGATATATATATATATATATATATTGTAGCACAAAATGTTCTGTATTTATGTCTGGTGGTATAAAACATAAGTGTTTGTTTTTGTGAATGTAACTGATGCAAAGAAAATTAAGTTATTGTTGTTGCTGCTGCTGAATTACCAAAAATTGTTAGTTTTTTTAAATAAAATGTTGCGACTGAGTTGTCAATGGGTAAATGGTAACTGCCTTTTATAAAGCTCTTTTCCCTGGTTTTACACAGACTCAAAGCGCTTTACATTGTTTTGTACACATTCACCCATTCACACACATTCACCCATTCACACACACATAGCAGCAGCAGCTACCACGCAGGGTGCAGGCTAACTATCAGGAGACATTCAGGGTTCAGTGTCTCTTTGCCCAGGGACACTTGGACATGTGACGGGGAGACGGGGGATCGAACCACCGACCCTGTAACCCAGTGGACGACCGCCCTACACACTTCACCACAGCCACCCCAATATTGCTAGCAATTTAAAATGTTGTTTCAAATGTGTCGGTGTATTTTCAAGAACAAAAAAATGTATTAAGTTTATTTTATGAGTATCTATTAATCATACAGTTGTAAACTATTGTTAAGGTGCTCCGAGGAACCTTCAGTTTGTGTTCATTCTAGCGCCCCCCTTTGGACAAAAGCGGTAGTGTTTTTTTTACTACGCCAGCTGTTGTTCCTGGGTGAGCGTATACCCATGACAAAGGCATTAAGAAAATATTTTTAAAAATAGCATTCTTTGCACTGATGGTCTCGTTTGCTGTTACATGTAATTTATGATCATCAGAGGAAAAATGAGACTGTTTCAGAAATATTTAAAAGTTCCTCGTAGAACCTTTAATCAATGGTTTATTCTTTGGTTGGATGCTTAGCAGTAGCAAAACCAACCCTGTCTTGGCCTCGGTCGAAGATGCTGTAATACTCAGTGAGAAATACATCTCCCAGAATCCATAGCGGTCCCTCAGCGGTTACTATGTCAACGGCTTGGAACCCACTGAAACACAATTCTCTGTCGCCAAGCATTTCCTGCACACATAGAGACAGGGACATTTAAATATAGAATACAATAAAAAAAAAAATCTCTCAATACTCTGAACCAACAATCTCAACTTCTAAAGCACTCACATCAATTAAACTTCCCATGATCATTCTCAGCACTATTCTGAAGGTTATTACAGAAGGATGTGTTCATATGTTGTTCACTGTCTGAATTATGAGACATTGTCTTCTTAAAAACATACTCAAGATGGATTTTTAAGACTTGTAAATAGTATTCTTTGATTTATAAAATGAAAAAAGGCTGTAATCGAAACAGTTAGTAGACGGACAGACAGACAGACACAGATAGACAGACAGACAGACAGACAGAGACAGATACAAACCTTCCTAACATATTGGTCAGCAGACAGTGTGTAGTCTGTTCCTCCCAGTACAAACGTCACGTGAGGCAAACTGGACATTCTCACACAGTCGATAATGAACTGAAACACACAGAGAAATAAAGCTTTCAATTTATGTTTATAAGTTTGTTTTCGTGTGTTCATAAGTATATATAAGGTATTTTCTATATTTTTAAGTTTGAAGCCTTGTTCAGAAATGTCTTGTTTACTATTAGACATAATGGATTTAAAGGTGTAGTCAGTGATTCTGGAGAACGCTTGTTGTCAAAATCAGTGAATATCTCCTCATGATCCGCTACCTGTCTGTACTGTGTGTGTACTGGGAAAAAAGAACAGTGTTAATACTATAGCCTAGGCTCTGTAAACTAGTATGTAATCAAAGGGGGTCCACCCTAGCTAGCGACATACCAGTTTACAGAGCCTAGGCTGTGTATTAACACTGGATTTTTTTCAGCGTACATACAGTACAGAGGTAGCGGATCTTGAGGAGATATTCACTGATTTTGACAACAATCGTTCTCCAGAATCACTGACTACACCTTTAAGACAGAGGTAGAGTCTGAAAGGTGGAGTCGGCTTTACACACACACACACACACACACACACACACACACCTCTCCGAAGTTAGTGGGCGTGGCTCCGATCAGCTGTTGAATCTTTAGAATGTCATTGGTCGGCCCGGCGATGAGGGAGGTTCCCGTGTCAACAATCGCCTGGCAACCGTTGGCACAGATGGCGCTCACACCCTGAACCGCGACACTGACACAGAAACATGATATTATCAACATTAAACTTGTAGCCTAATTTGACATTAAAGCTGGGGTATATGATTTCTGATTGGTCAAAGTTAACATGAGCTGTACACTTTGACCAATCAGAGCGAGGCTCCGATTCTCTGTTCTTATTGGCTGTTGGGACTGTCCATTCACTTTGGCACAACGTTGTTGGTGTTGGAGAGCGTGTCAGGGAGGGACCATAGGGGAGGGACCAAAGAGAACAAGTGGAGCGGTTGAGGTATTTGGATTCAAATCTCTATCCCAACTGCCATTTTCTCCCCAAATCCTCCACCCCAGCTTTAAAGTCTGACTTCATTAAATTATCATATTCATAAGGAAATCCTCCTGATTTCAACCCGGAATCATCAGATTCTAGCGATTGGTTAATTGTACAATTTTGATTAATTAATAACATGAAAGTGACAATATTAAACCCCCGTCTCACACCTGTCCATCTGAATCTGCCAGTATCCCTTGGTGGTGACAGGGAGCCAGTTGATTGGCCCGGTGTATTTCTCCTCGTCTATTCCGCCTAGCAACAGCTCGCCTTGCGGATCTCCGCTACTAGTTCTCCTGCAAGAGGCAAAAACATCACATTCACATCAATAAAAATGCCATTTTTACTATGGTCTTTTGAAATTCTATGGACCCTCGTGTGAAATAGGCCGATTTGAAAGCCTGTCCACATGCAGAAAATGCATTTTTCAGGCCCTTACACAATGGATTTTAATTTATAAAAAAATTAAAAAAAGGCTGTATCAAAATTCAACAACCTTGGACAAGAATATCTCCTTAAAATTAGATAACAATAATAATCTGAGCAAAGGGTGAATAGGGCTTAAAATGAAAAAAGAAACCAAAACTATTTTTATATACATTTTTTAGGTATCTTCGCAAAGCTGAATAAAAAAAACTTCACTCACAAAAAAAGAAAGAAAAAGTGTTTTGGCAATATATGTCTGTCTGTCTGTGTGTGTGTGTGTCTCTCTCTCTCTCCCTCCCTCCCTCCCTCCCTCCCTCCCTCCCTCTCTCTCTCCCACCTGCTGAGGTAGAAGGAAAACAGCGGCTGCTCCACTGTCTTCTGCGCCAGCAAGTTGTCGAACACGGGGTTTCCCAGGATGTCTGCCAGGGACGGATAAGCCATCCCCAACACTCCGTCAAACTTTGCCATGACGAAGGCCGAGCCGGGCTCATACACGGACTCTCCAAACTCCTGGTTTAAGGCTGTCAGACCGCCCACCTGGAATGATAAAAAATACAGAGAATTTACAGTATTATGGTATATCTAGGTTTATAAAGAATATTTTTATTATGTAAGTTTAATGGACCTATGAAAATGGTCATGTTGCTATAGCTACTGTCGGCCCACTGTCAAATGAGTTGATGAAGTCCTATCAGCTCCTCTCTCTGTATTTCTCAGTATGGCAGCATTTACAAACTGATGTGACCTCCCCCCCTCCCCTGACACTGGTGCAGGAGCTCAGAAAAATCCCCAAGAAGAAGAGCCCAAGAAATGTTTCAGTTGTTGATTCTACTGCTAAGAAAAAAAAACCTGGATGTACAGCAGAAGGTATAAAATCCATGTGCCATCACTGAAGGCTTTACCTCATGTAGATGCACCGACAGTGTTGTTGTAATTACTCAGGATTCCTCATGGGGGGCGACAGAAGTTACGCACTATAGCTTTAAATAAATAATTTATTTGTAATTGTAACAAATGGACCTCGAGTGTGTCTGTATGTGTATGTGTGTGTGTGTGTGTGTGTGTGTGTGTGTGTGTGTGTGTGTGTGTGTGTGAGAGAGAGAGAGTGCATGTGTGTGTGTGTGTCTGTGTGACCTTCAGTGTGTCTCTGGCCATGACTCCCAGCAGGTGTCCTGATCCGTAGTGAATCCCAAACGTTCGACCGTCGTGATGGAAAGAAGTCGAATCAAACGCTCTGAAACGCTGATGTAATGCTGTAACACACACACACACACACACACACACACACACATAGACAGGCAGGCAGACAGACAGACAGACAGACAGACACACACACACACACACACTCACAGACAGAGACACAATCTCTCTCACACACACACACCACACACACACACACACACACACACACACACACACACACAAACATAGACAGGCAGACAGACAGACACACACACACACTCACAGACAGAGACACAATCTCTCACACACACACACACGCACACACGCAGGCAGGCATGATACACACACACACACACACACACACACACACACACACACACACACAGAGAGAGAGAGAGAGAGAAGGTTAAAGGTTCATTTTAAAAGGTTACGAGTGACGCATGACTTCTAAAATAATCACAAGAATAAGTTTAATAAATATGTTTTGCACTACATTAAAAGTTCAACCATAATAACTATATTTTATTGCGTGCGTGTGTGTGTGTGTGTGTGTGTTGTGTGTGTGAGTGAGTGAGTGAGTGAGTGTGTGCATGTGTCTGTGAGTGAGTGTGCATGTGTCTGTGAGTGAGTGAGTGAGTGTGTAGTGTGTGTGTGTGTGTGTGTGTGTGTGTGTGTGTGTGTGTGTGTGTTACCACAGGCTTGGCTGACACAGTATGTTGATGGAACCCAGAGATCAGCTGATCCGGTGTCAAACACAACGGAGAAGTTCTGCTCCGGAGTCCCCAAGCTGATCTGACCGTAATACTGAGCCTAACACACACACACACACACACACACACACACACACACACACACACACACACACACACAATGTTAAATTGACTAAGTAGCAGTATGGCTATGATAGAAAAACTAAACAAAAACAATAAACATTTAATGCACTTACAGCCACTATGTGTATGAATTAAAAATATGATTTAAAATACTTACTTTGGCGCCGTCTAGTGACAGTGGCAAGAATTACATCACAAATAATTCTATACCGTTAAAGTTGCAGTTTCTTAAAGCTATAGTGGGTAACTTTATCATATTAATGAACGTCAGTCATCGCCAAATGAGTTTGACACAAACTTGATTAAGCCTATTATCAGCTCCACAAAACTCTCTCTGTATTTCTCAGTATGGCAGCGTTTACAAACTAGTGTCGTGCCCCCCAAGACACTGGTGCAGGAGCTCAGAAAAATCCCCAAGAAGAGCCCAAGAAATGTTTCAGTTGTTGATTCTACTGCTAAGAAAAAACCTGGACGTACAGCAGAAGGTATAAAATCCATGTGCCATCACTGAAGGCTTTACCTCATGTAGATGCACCGACAGTGTTGTTGTAATTACTCAGAATTCCTCATGGGGGGGGGGGGCGACAGAAGTTACACACTATAGCTTTAAAAAGGAATTGATTGTCAAAAAAAAAAATCAACGTGTTGACTATCAATAGACAGCATCCATTGTTGTTCTTACATCCATGTAATTGTATATCTTCTCAGCTGAGCGACCCAGCCGTAGTGAGGGCGTCCCGGGCGGGTAGCACTGGCTGTAGCGTCTGTTGAACATGTCAGGACGGTGATCTCTGAGGAAGTCATTGAGCAGACCCCGGGCCCGCAGCTGGGTACGGATGGAGCGCACCCGCCTCAGAGGGACCCTATGGGAGGAGGGCATTTTAATTAATCAATTAAATTTATTTAATTTTTAATTTATTTATACATTTATTTTAGAGTCATAAATGTATTCTCAGGAAGTCGTGGAGCTCAGCCATAAGAGAGGAGAGATTTTAATATATTATATTGTCACTGTTATTTTACTTTTTCAATATTATTCTTTTGAATTTTTTATACTATGAACACATTCTTATTTATTTATTTATTTATTTATTTATTTATTTATTTATTTATTTGTATAAATTATTATAATTGTATTTTTTTATTTATATGTTTATTATTATTAAGATACTTTTATTTACTATTTTTTTTATTTTTTTTATTTTCATAAATGTATTCTCAGGAAGTCATGGAGCTGACCCTGGGCACGCAGCTGGGTACAAATGGAACGCACCCGCCTTAGAGGGACTTAAAGCTGCAGTGTGTAGAATTTTGGGTTTTATTTCCTAGCAGATTCTGTAGAAAGTAATTATAATATCTATAAGTACATTTAATTTAGTGCATAATAGCTGAAAAAAATGTTTTGTATTATTTATTTTTCTCTTAGAAAGGGTCTCATATATGTCCATATTTCTGCATATTTTGGACCAAGGCCTAGTGCCGCCATCTTGAAAGTGTCATAGTTGGAATGTCATCATGTGCATTGTTTAAAATTTAGAATTGTTCTTGTCCTTGAAGGCCACTGTAGCTTCTGTTATTATTCTAAAGGGGTGGGGTTACCCAGGGAGCGTTGCATTCTAGAACTTTGTAGAACTTTCTTGATGATGTCATATTACACACTGCACCTTTAATAGGGGGAGAGATTTTTGTATACTGGGTTAAAATAGATTTATTTATGTTCTAACATATTATGTTTTGTTTTATGTTTTTTTTATATACATTTTTTATTTTATGTCTTAATTTAAAGAAAAATTAAGAATTATATCCTGGGTTAAAAATTATATTGTCACTTTTGTTTTATTTTTTAATATAATTATTTTGAATTTTATAAAATTATTAAAACATTTGTATTAATTTATTTGTATCAATTAATCGTTTATTTTATTTTACATATTTATTATTAATTAATCAATTTAATTAGCTTAATTTTTTATTAATTTTTTAATGTATTTTATTTTCATAAATGTATTCTCAGGAAGTCATGGAGCTGACCCTGGGCACGCAGCTGGGTAGGAATGGAACGCACCCGGCTGAGAGGGGGAGAGCATTGCTATATCCAGGGTTAAAATATTATTATTATTATTATTATTATTATTATTATTATTATTATTATTATTATTATTATTATTATTATTATTATTATTCCCCCAGGGCGCCTCCTTAGGGAGGTGTTCCAGGAGCGTCCAGCTGGGAGGAGGCCTCGGGGAAGACCCAGGACTCAGTGACGTGCGGTGAGGTCAGTGAGTGGGTAGGCACTGAGTTCTGAAAGCCAGATTTCTCTAAACCTATATTGTTAAATCTAAAACAATAAACAACAAACAGGCACGCACGGCCGATTTCAAATAAGTTCCTCCCTTTCTTTCTTTCTTTCTTTCTCTCTCACTCACTCTCTCACTCACTCACTCACTCACTCATGCACACACACACACACACACACACACACACACACACACACACACACACGGGACGTATATGAAATGTGACGACGGTGACTTCAGGTTTGCCCGTAGCCTACTGTAGTTTGGTCTAAATGATTAAACATCGCATACATCGACTTAATGGACCCGTCCCTCACACCGAGGGCCGAAAAAACGTAAGGCAACAAGTCAAACCTTCGCCGATTCAAACTACCGGTACTACTTCTATTCAACTTAAAAATAAAAGACAGCATTCATCATTATGTAGGACTACAGCATAACTGATGGCAACTCCACTCCATAAACTTTATCTTAATAGATAAAGTACCAGTAGCATATGCCCCATGAACCTGTCCAGCATCAGAATGTAACCATTTATCCACATTGCAGAGTTTAGGTTTGTCCGTCAGTAACAATGAAAACACAACTGCTCAATTGAATATAAAATGCAGAATGGATTGCACTCGGTATCAATTCATCCAACTTTATTGTTAAATAAACCCCAAAAAAGTTTCTGACTCACCAATCTGACTCCCTGGCTGTAGAAATAAGCAAGACGATAGTAATCCAGTGACAGTCTGCAAAAAGCGTGGGGGAAGGAAAAGAAAGGTAGGGCGTACTTTGAAGTGCAAGAAAAGGCAAACAGAGGCAGGTGCACTTTTAGATGTGATAGAAAGGATGCAGTAGTCATCACAAGACTGAGGCTTGGGCACTGTGGGTTGAGAAGTGGGCTGGCTCTGATAGGCAAACACCCAGATGGCAGGTGTGAGTGTGGAGACAGAGAGACTGTGAAGCATGTACTCCTCAAGTGTAAGCTCTATAACAGTCAGAGGAGGAATCTTTTCCGGAAACTTGGATCAGCTGGGGAATTAGTTTTCAATATGCATAACCTTCTGAATCTGGAGTCATGGGATAAAACAAAGGACTTGTTGGATTATCTTCACAACACTGGACTATACTCAAGGATTTAGAGTAACATAACAAACAGTGGGGGGCAGCAATACGCCATAGATGCGTCAAGTCTGCCTAAAACCAAAGAAGAAGAAGAAGAAGTGACAGTCTGACTGACAGCACAGCTAGCTAGCTAGCTAGCATCCTTCCGTTCATGTAGGCTACCTGTCCGTTTGAAATGCTCGAACATTGTTTGTCCCTGTTGCTGCTGTACACCGTCCAAGGCTGGCGCAGGCCTTTCTCTTGCTATTCATTCGGTTCCTTTTTAAATTATAATCCAATTTGTTAAAATTCCTCCAGTCTGAAATATCTGCGGGCAAGGCAGCTGCGATGTTGACTTAAAAATCCGCGGGGGTAACGCGACGTGAATGAGCATAGCCAACGTAATGACGTTGGCCTAAGCTGCGTAAATGTCTAGTAATATCTCGATTTTAATTGGTCCATGAATGATATGTAACGTAAAGGCTTATGTGGCATACCATTTACGTAAAAAAGGCACAAAGAATTATGCTTATTTGCGTACATGTTAAATAATACAGAATCAAGTGCGCATGCGCGAAAACTTTTTTTTTCTTGCCATCCACAATGAATAGGCGCAAAGGCACTGATTCTTTGCCGTACACAATGAATGGGAAACAGCAAAGGCACAATATTTTTTTGGCGTAACTTACCAACTGCCACGTTTCTAATCAAAACGTCTACACTTTTTTAAAGTAATCGCGGATTACATGTAAAGATCGAAATAATTAACAGTAATAATACAAATATAAGTTTATTAAATAAAAAAAATATTTTATTTTATTTTATTTTATTTATTTATTTTTGCACACGGCGCCAGGGTAGGCACTGCCTACCCTGACCGCACGTCACTGCCAGGACTAGGTGGAGAGATTATAGGCTCGTTCGACCTGTCGCCGTCTTGCTAAGACCTGCGCAATTATGACGCTCGTCTTGCTGAGCGCACTGCATTATGGTTAGACTTTTTGTCCCACTTGCACCCGTGGCTGGCTGCGGCTCGGCTGCTTGAGACTTTGAAGTCCCGCGGTATCAAGACGGACACAGACACTGGAGCAAGTCGCTGCAGTTGCTCCCCACGGGCTGCGGGAGCGAAATGTCTGATGGGAAACGTCTTGCTGACAGGCGGAGCTGAGCGCTAATTGGGAGTTTAAACCTCGTGCCTTTGATGCGTTTCCCCAATTGGTTAGGCAAAAGTCTGACATCACCGCTCAAAATTAAATTACGATCCATTCTTTTTGATTTTAATTTATGTTTAATCATTAGGCCGCCACAATATGCATTTAAGCAGAAATGTACTTAATCAGAGTTAAACCTCTGAACCCTTGACATAGAAATAATTTGGATGTGTAACTCTCCTGTATAGATATATTTAAAAGTGAACACAAACTTGAGTCACATAAGATCTTGGTGAAGTGATTTTTATACCATTAAGATTAAATCATAGGCTTATTTCAAGTGATCTAAATGGTCTGGGAATTGTATTTTACATGTAGTGTCGCAAAGCCAGACCAAAACTACAACAAGTAGTTTGTTTGTTACACATCATAATACAGTTCATCATATCCATCTCTACAATAATAATAAGGGATCTTTTCTTAGACCTTCTTTATTTAGGCCGATCATATTCGTTATGTGAAGGGAGAAATAGGCTACTAAACCTCCTTTATTTGGATTTGTAAATTATTCTTGTAAATTATTCTTTATCACTTAAAAGTAGGTGTTCTAGTAAAGTAACAAGAAAGATAAAGATGTGTGGGGAATGGGGATATTAGCTTATATCTCGTTTCTTGTTTTGAAAATGCCCCTCGCTTTTAAAGTGTTTACTCGTCTTTGTGTTGTGTTCTGCTTCTAATCGGTTGTAGCATGTGTGACTCTCCTGCGAATATGTTTCTAATAGGCCTTCAAAATAAAACTAGAAAACGAACTGCATCCGCAACAAGGACGCTACTTCCGACTCGGAGCTGTCCGGCTTCAGTAAGGCATTTTCGTCACTCCCCCGACTGCACTCGGCTACTCTCGTCTACTTTCCAGACGAGCTGAAAGTTAGGTCGAACGAGCCTTATATTTCCACGCTGGCCTGGGAACGCCTCGGGATCCCCCAGTCAGAGCTGGTGGAGGTGGCCCGGTAAAGAGAAGTTTGGGGCTCCCTGCTCAAGCTGCTGCCCCCGCGACCCGATTTCGGATGAGCGGTTGAAGATGATGATGATTATTATTATTATTATATTCATATACATTGTTATAACTGTATTTATTTTATTTATTATTATTATTATTATTTTTCTATTTATTTAATTGTATTTTATTTATTAGATAATACACCTTATTTATTTGTTTATTCATTTATAAATTAATTTTATTTATTATTTTATTTAATATTTTTGTATTAATGAATTTATTTTCAAAAATGTAAGAGAAGAAATCTGCAGTAGCCAACATTTTAATTTGTGTTGGCCGCCCTCTTGTGGCTGCAGCAACAACAGTTAAATCAGGGTTTCTTAATCAAGTCAAATCAAATCAGTTTTATTTGTATAGCCCAAAATCACAAACACAATTGTCTCAGTGGGCTTTACATTTCATACAATATGAAGATTTCAAAAAAGTTACAGAAAGACTTCATGAAAGCAATTTAAGAACAAGTTCACTTCCACAATGACACAAAAACGTGTAAAGATATGAAGGGAAGTTAGAGTCCCAGTTACTTCACATTCAACATGATTACTACACACATGAATAATACACTACGGTCCTGTTTCCAGACTATAGTATGTTTGAAATGTGTTATCCATTTAAAGGCCTAAAATAAAAAGTAAAAAATATGTATTGAATTTTTTCCATGGCTAAAATGAATTCCTAAGAACCTGTGTAAAGTCAAATTAATGCTATATTAAATTAAGTTAAATTAAATTAAATTATATTATATTATGTTATTATATTATATTATATTATATTATATTATATTATATTATATTATATTATATTATATTATATTAAATTATATCATATCATATCATATCATATCATATCATATCATATCATATCATATCATATTATACTATATTATATTATATTAAATACATATGTCTTACCTGACCAGTGCAGAGCTTGCCCATATGGAGGTCAGGAGCACCAACACCAAACACTTCAACATGTTTGTGAGTCTGAGTGTCTGTCACACCGTCAGGAGTTTATCAGGAATCTGCTGAGAGACACACACACACACACACACACACACACACACACACACACACACACACACACACACACACACACACACACACACACACACACACAGTCCCCAAAATTCTGACAAAACAACTTCAAGTCTGAAAAAACCTAAAATACTTGAAAAATAAGGTTTCGAATGCAGGACTTTTACTCGTCACTATGTAAAAAAAAAGTGGTTTTGGACATTTATTCTCATTTTAAAGTTGCCACAATATAAGCTTTTGTGTGTGTGTGTGTGTGTGTGCGTGCGTGTGTGTGTGTGTGTGTGTGTGTGTGTGTGTGCGTGCGTGCGTGCGTGCGTGTGTGTGTGTGTGTGTGTGGACCGTTTGCTCTCGTTATGTTACTTCAGTGTTGACTCTCAGGTCTCAGTCACTCTGACCTGATGAAGCAAACACAGCCACAGACTTTTGAAAGGTTAAACTTGACACATTTTAACATCAAATTCGGCCGCATTAGTTATAGATTAACTTATTCAATGCCTTTAACAAAACACAGTGTATAAATGAGTATTTAGCGTATATATTTTCCATCACATTATGGCAGAGAATTGCCGTCAGTTAGTGGTTGAAACAACATTAAAAGAACACAAGACTCAGACTATTTGCCCGTTTTTTGAAGTGCAATTTGAATTTAATGAATAAGACAAAATAATTCAAATATTTTAATAAAAAAAAAAAGTACTGATATGGTCATGGCCTAATGTGCATGATTGTTTAAAAAATATTGTTATTATTTAATTAAAACATTTTTATTTATTTATTTTATTCATTACATATTCATGTATTTTTTTTTTGTATATTTTATTTATTTTATAGATAATATTTTATTTATTTTAATATATTTTTTTTCCCTCTCTCTATGGTCTCGGCTAGTCTCGGATATTCTCGGAAAGTCTCGGCTCCTCTCGTTTTCCTTCGGCTGTACTCGAGTCCCGCGCATGCGCCGTGTAGTCGGAAGTTGTCAAACTCCGGAAATTGTCAAACTCCGCCCCGATACAAGAGCATTTCGCGGCAAAATCAAGCGAGGACAGAGACAGATAGACAGTAAAACAACAGGTAACAGCCCATTTTATCTCTTAACATGTTTTTATTCACACACGCTGTTGTTTGTGATGCTAGTTAGCTACTAACCATGTCAAAGTCACCGTTTTGTTGCCAGTTGGGTAAACTAGCAGATTAGGCGGCTAACGTTAGCTCTGCTGTGTGTGTGTGTGTGTGTGTGTGTGTGTGTGTGCGTGCGTGCGTGCGTGCCTGCCTGCGTGCGTGCGTGCCTGCGTGCGTGCGTGCGTGTGTGTGTGTTATACTGTATGTGCAAATGTCCATGGTTTGTGCGCATGTGATTCTGCATAACTTACTGTGTTTAGCTCATAAACTGTATGTAAAAGCGAGTTAGCTCTGTCTCATTCAATGCTACATAACAAGATTTCTACTAAATGTACAATAGTAGTCTTAATGTAACTCTTTTAGTTGTTACATTTGAGTTAGTTTAAGGTAGAATGTGCACAAATACAGTACTGTAGTGCAAGAGTAAAGACTGCCATTAAAGTATGATTACATTATTTCTGTTGACTAAGGTAAGATTAAGGTGGAATGTGCAATTCAGTTTTTAAACCTGCAGTGTGTAAAATTTCGGGTTTTATTTCCTAGCAGATTTTGTAGAAAGTAATTATAATATCCATAAGTACATTTATTTTAGTGCATAATGGCTGAACATTTTTTTTGTTATAATTTTTTTCCCTTAGAAAGGGTCTCATATATGTCCATATTTCTGCATATTTTGGACCAAGGCCTAGTGCCGCCATCTTGAAAGTGTTATAGTTGGAATGTCATCAGGTGCATTGTTTAAAATGTAGAATTGTTCTTGTCCTTGAAGGCCACTGTAGCTTCTGTTATTTTTCAAAAGGGGTGGGGTTACCCAGGGAGTGTTGCATTCTAGAACTTTGTAGAACTTTCTTGATGATGTCATATTACACACTGCACCTTTAATTACTTCTGAACTGATTCAAATTACATCAAGAGAGTCTGGCTGCAGACCGTTATATACATCCTGTCTATTTTACTATTGTAATAACTGAAATATGTTTTGTATTATTTGAATAGGGGAGAGTGGCCTAAGTTGTGCAACTTTTCACTCAAAGTGACTTTAAAGTAAGGCCTTGACAGTAAAGTCTCCAACTCAAATATGTACATATATTTCAGGGTGTTGTGCATCCCTGGCAATAAAAACTTTGGATCTGGAATAAACTTGCCCCCGGTGTGGTGTAAGTTGTGCGGTTGGAGAGAATACCATGGGGTGAATTGTGCCATTGATATATATCTCATAAACTGTAATGCAAGACAAATCCATTAGACAATCACTTATTTAAGGTTTATTTAAAGTAAATAAAGTAAAGAGTTGACAAAGATTGAAGGACAATTTTCTTAAACAAGGCGTAGCAGATCTAATGGTTTTATCTGCAAAGCTCACAATGACAAAGTCACCATCATCATCTTTCTGGCCATCTGAACTCTCATCAGTGGTGTCGTTAAGTGGAATTGAGATGTCACTCTCTTCTGAGCTACTGTAGACAATCACTTTCTTTTGGTGACCAGCGTATACAGCCATGCCACTGGCACAACTCTCAGAAATGTACTTTGCACTAGTTGCTCCGTGCTTGTGGAACCAACTGCCACCTGACAAATGTGATTCCCCCTACATTTCTGCCTTTAAATCAAGGCTCAAAACCCATATGTACACCCTGGTGTTTCCTCCCCATTAACCTCTGCACTACTTACTTACCTCTGCACTACTATCTGTGTTTATGTGGATGTATGGGCTTTACGTCTTTTATTTTGGTTATTGTTATTTTACCTTCATTGTTTACCTACTGAATGCACTATGTACAGCACTTTGGACAGTGCAAACTGTTATAAATGTGCTTTTATAAATACATTTTACTTACTTACTTAATTATAACTCACCTAGGCCCTTTGGCACAAATCACCCCAATCCCAGAAATTTGGATAATAAGCATGATGCAGCAATTTAGGGCTGACATCGTGCTAACTGTATAGACTCAAAGTGTAGCATACCAAAGCACTAAAACATGTGTCAAATGTTTTCAAACTTGTCTATAATTGTTCAGACACAATAATCAAAAAACCTTGATCATGGAAATTTTACTTTGAAAGGCAACACACAGTTTTTTTTAGCTTAAATGTGCTTATATCTTATTCCTTGTGTCTCCCTTCTTTACAGGATGAGTCAAATGGATGGCTCTTCTTAAATATGTGGTCACATTTCCAATTTCTTCCACGGTTTTCTAGAAACAAGGGGTGGCACAACTTCCAAAATGCACAACTTAGGCCACTCTCCCCTATAACTTTATTCAGGTACATTAGATTTTTTCAGATAAATCATACTTTAAAATGTATTTTTATTGTTGAAGTTTGTAACCTTGTTCATTCAACAAAGAGATAAAGACATACACTAAACACTAATATACACAGCTCTGGAAAAAATTAAGAGACCAGTCTGGATTTTTCTCCAATCTTTATCTCTACATAACTTATTGAAAATGCTCTAAATGGCATAAAATGTGTTGGAATTTGGTAGAAATGTTGTCAGTAGTTTATATTATAAAACCAAAATGTTCATTCTACTCAAACATATGCCTATAAAGAGTAAAACGAGAGACACTGAACATTTGGAGTGGTCTCTTCATTTTTTCCTGAACTGTATATGTATTTTTAACCATCAGAATGAACCATGAATAATGATGGTCACGTATAGCAATTTGTTTTAATGTTTACCTTTTTGTCTCTGTCTGTTCTGCACATGCTCAGTAGCGTCGTCATGCCGTCTAACGTGGAGATCAAAGCCTCGGTGAGCGACGTCACGCGATTCGCTGAGAGGGCGGCCGAGCTCAGCCAATCAGAGGGCACGATCATCAGACAGCACGACACATTCTACAACTGCAGCCAAGGACGACTCAAGCTACGAGACTTCATGGTGTGTGTGTGTGTGTGTGTGTCAAAATGTTTTAGAAAAAGTTTTACAATTACTTTTTGTACCTAACTTTTTATTTTTATTTTTTTGAAACTGAAAAATGACGTTCGCAACAATCTTTATTTTTAAATAATTTTTTTTATTTTTCTACGTTTGTAGAAAGGAATTTTAATTATTTTTTTCTCAACTTACATGGCAATTCAAAATGTCCCTTATTTGGCTTTAGGAAAATGTTTTCCTTGATTCACCAAAATGAACACCATATTTATATTTCTGTGTTCATTCTGTCAGAACTCGTCCGGTCAGCTGATCTTCTACGAGCGTCCCGACACAGATGGCCCAAAACTCTCCCGTTACTCCATCTCTCCCACCAACGACCCCACAAGCCTCAAGGTGTGTGTGTGTGTGTGTGTGTGTGTGTGTGTGTGTGTGTGTGTGTGTGTGTGTGTGTGTGTGTGTGTGTGTGTGTGTGTGTGTGTGTGTGTGTGTGTGTGTGTGTGTGTGTGTGTGTGTGCTTTTACAAGCAATGTCAAATTTTGATTGGAAACAAATCTGGATTTTTTCATTGTCTGGGGCTCGTCAGTTAGAGAAGCAAATGGTCACATTAAAATAAAGAATAATTCCTTTCCTAGTTTCAGTTGTTAACTGCAGAAAATGGCAAAAGAGTAATTTAACTTCTTTGATCAACACTGTGTAATTATGAATTTAGTCGAACTGCCAGCAAGATGCAAAAGGGACAAATCATAACTTTGTGTGTGTCTGTGTCTCTGTGTGTCTGTTTGTCTCTCTCTCACTGTGTTTGTGTGTATGTCTGCGTGTGTGTCTGTGTGTCTCTCTCTCACTGTTTGTGTGTGTCTGCGTGTGTTTGTGTGTCTGTGTGTGTGTGTTTCTCTCTCTCTGACTGTGTGTGTGTGTGTGTGTGTGTGTGTCTGTCTGTCTCTCTCAATGTGTGTGTGTGTCTGTCTGTGTGTCTCTCTCTCACTGTGTTTGTGTGTGTCTGTGTCTGCGTGTGTGTGTCTGTCTCTCTCAATGTGTGTGTGTCTTGTGTGTGTGTGTGTGTGTGTGTTCTCTCTCTCTGTCTGTGTGTGTGTTTCTCTCTCTCTGACTGTGTGTGTGTGTGTCTGTGTGTGTGTTTCTCTCTCTCTCTGACTGTGTGTGTGTGTGTGTGTGTAGACTGTGCTCGCAGACGCTCTCGGAGTTAAAGGTGAAGTGAAGAAGGAGCGTCGCTTGTTTCTGATTGGTCAAACCAGAGTTCATCTGGACTCAGTGGAGGGGCTGGGAGACTACATGGAACTAGAGGTTAGTACAGACAGGCAGGCAGACAGACAGACACTCACAGACAAACAGACAGACAGACAGACAGACAGGCAGACAGACAGACACTCACAGACAAACAGACAGACAGACAGGCAGACACTCACAGACAGAGAGCCAACAGTTACTCATTCACACACAAACAGAAACACACTCACTCACACAGACAGACTCACTCACTCACTCTGTCTGTCACTCACTCACTCACTCACTCACTCACAGACACATGACAGACAGACTAATGTGTCTCACACACACACACACACACACACACACACACCACACTTACCTGAATGGAACATGTTAATATAATTGTATGTATTTGCTTGTGCAGGTGGTGATGCGTCCAGAGCAAACGGTTGAGGAAGGGCAGCAGGTAACATTCAGACTCAGAAATATATTATTTGTTTAAATGTCATTGTAGTGGCCATTTGTCCTCAATAAAATAATAACTTGAAAATAAAGAAATCAAACAAGGCAACGTAATCGAAATAGCCACTGAGGCACTGGGGGGACGAGTCTTACGCAGTGCAGGGAAAAGAGTCCACTGTCCAGTCGGGAATGTGCGTTTCTGAAGGTTTATTTTCCGATCTTTACAAGCAAACAAAACAAATGTATAACAGTGTGGAACTGGCTGCTTCATCTCATTTGTCTCTCTCGTACAGCTGGTAAAAAACCATGACCCTACCAAGCCCCAACCTCAGAGATGTTTACCAGCATCCAATAAGGAAGTGACCACAACTGTAGTAACCAGGAAGTGCCACTGGGGGGGTGGTGCCAAGACCGAGCAGTTTTTCTTTGACTTACTTGTTAAACAAGCCGTTTTCAAAGTCTTATTAAACCTATTTACAGCCTGGGCCACAAAACCGTTTAGGTCATATCTCCATGACAACACTGAAGGGGGGTGAATTTTTTCGGACCACGCTACTTTTTATTTTATCGGAGGTTAAGATGTATTGGCGCGATCTCTTGAGTGACAGCTCTCCGCCCGTTGTCCCTCACTTTGCCTTGGATTTTTGGATGCCGTGTGAATAACTGAGGTCAGCCCGGATGCTACGTCCATATTATTTACTATCTATGGAGCCTACCCAAAGCCTGTCGTACCCCTGCCCGTCTACCTCTATATATAGACACCTGGTGCGCCACAGTCATTGAATTAATTTCGCTTTTGTTTGAGACTTATAATGTGTTTCTGTGTGTGTGTGTGTGTGTGTGTGTGTGTGTGTGTGTGTGTATTGAAGATTGCTGAGGATCTCATGGAGAAACTCGGAGTGTCAAAGAAAAGTCTGGTTACGGGAGCGTACATGGATCTGCTACTGAAGGGACCCACAGAGACATAGAACACACACACACACACACACACACACACACACACACACACACACACACACACACACACACACACACACACACACACACACACACACACACACACACACACACACACACACACACACACACACACACACACACACACACACACACACACACACACACACACACCCACGCTTGTTGTCAAAATCAGTGAATATCTCCTTTACCTGTCTGTACTGTATGTGTGCTGGAAAAAAAGTCCAGTGTTAATACACAGCCTAGGCTCTGTAAACAAAGCAGATCATGAGGAGATATTCACTGATTTTTGACAACAAGCGTTCTCCAGAATCACTGACTCCACCTTTTAAATCAGAAGAAAATATGCTAAACGCTAAACTCACACACACACACACACACACACACACACACACACACACACACACACACACACACACACACACACACACACACACACACACACACACCTTTTGTCAAAAGATATCATGACCTGTTGCCTTTTTGTATTTAGTTTCTAATTCCATGTTTGTTAGAAAATGTGTTTTTTCTAAATAAATGAACCAATCAGCAAAATGTTTGTTTGCTTTCAATGTTCCTACAGTTACCGTGGAGACACTGCAGGTGAAGAATGAATTCTAGAATTAACACTAGCTGTACATTCCTCAGAGCACCTTTTTAAAGCTGCAGTGTGTAGAATTTTGGGTTTTATTTCCTAGCAGACTTTGTAGAAAGTAATTATAATATCCATAAGTACATTTAATTTAGTGCATAATAGCTAAAAAAAATGTTTTTAATATTATTTTTTCCCATAGAAAGGGTCTCATATATGTCCATATTTCTGCATATTTTGGACCAAGGCCTAGTGCCGCCATCTTGAAAGTGGAATGTCATCAGGTGCATTGTTTAAAATTTAGA
>CM049416.1:23190000-23192500 GCA_026929865.2 Hyperoplus lanceolatus
GCTACATTATAAATCTTTAGTTTTTCTTGTAAATGTACAACTTTCATCTGTAATGCTGCGAGTGTGTGTGTGTGTGTGTGTGTGTGTGTGTGTGTGTGTGTGTGTGTGTGTGTGAGAGAGAGTGAGATAGGCTCGTTGACCTAACTTTCAGTCGTCTGGAAAGTAGACGAGAGTAGCCGAGTGCAGTCGGGGGAGTGACGAAAATGCCTGACTGAAGCCGGACAGCTCCGAGTCGGAAGTAGCGTCCTTGTTGCGGATGCAGTTCGTTTTCTAGTTTTATTTTGAAGGCCTATTAGAAACATATTCGCAGGAGAGTCACACAGCTACAACCGATTAGAAGCAGAACACAACACAAAAAAGAGTAAACACTTTAAAAGCGAGGGGCATTTTCAAAACAAGAAACGAGATATAAGCTAATATCCCCATTCCCCACACATCTTTATCTTTCTTGTTACTTTACTAGAACACCTACTTTTAAGTGATAAAGAATAATTTACAAGAATAATTTACAAATCCAAATAAAGGAGGTTTAGTATTTCTCCCTTCACATAACGAATATGATCGGCCTAAATAAAGAAGGTCTAAGAAAAGATCCCTTATTATTATTGTAGAGATGGATATGATGAACTGTATTATGATGTGTAACAAACAAACTACTTGTTGTAGTTTTGGTCTGGCTTTGCGACACTACATGTAAAATACAATTCCCAGACCATTTAGATCACTTGAAATAAGCCTATGATTTAATCTTAATGGTATAAAAATCACTTCACCAAGATCTTATGTGACTCAAGTTTGTGTTCACTTTTAAATATATCTATACAGGAGAGTTACACATCCAAATTATTTCTATGTCAAGGGTTCAGAGGTTTAACTCTGATTAAGTACATTTCTGCTTAAATGCATATTGTGGCGGCCTAATGATTAAACATAAATTAAAATCAAAAAGAATGGATCGTAATTTAATTTTGAGCGGTGATGTCAGACTTTTGCCTAACCAATTGGGGAAACGCATCAAAGGCACGAGGTTTAAACTCCCAATTAGCGCTCAGCTCCGCCTGTCAGCAAGACGTTTCCCATCAGACATTTCGCTCCCGCAGCCCGTGGGGAGCAACTGCAGCGACTTGCTCCAGTGTCTGTGTCCGTCTTGATACCGCGGGACTTCAAAGTCTCAAGCAGCCGAGCCGCAGCCAGCCACGGGTGCAAGTGGGACAAAAAGTCTAACCATAATGCAGTGCGCTCAGCAAGACGAGCGTCATAATTGCGCAGGTCTTAGCAAGACGGCGACAGGTCGAACGAGCCTACTGTGTGTGTGTGTGTTTGAGTGAGATCTCTGGCTGTGTGTGTGTCATGTGACTTCTGCCGTGTGCTCTGATTGGTTCATTGATTCCCACTTATACAGAAATGTGTCACCGAACAGAAACTAACAATTAGTGATAATTTTATTTTTAAATTCACACTAATTCATTTATAATTATAATGCCTGTAGCCTACGTCATCAGTGGCCGGTGATGACGTAATATTGGTCGTTGGTTTCTGAATCTTTGAAAAAAAAGATTGCGTCGTTGCCATGGCGACGGGGCCGCTCCTCTCACACCCACGCGCGCGCTGTGTATCTCTCTCTCTCTCTCTCTCTCTCTCTCTCTCTCTCTCTCGCTCTGGTGTGTTTTCTAACCCACGCACTGGAGTGGGAGACACACACACACACACACACATTAGTATAAAGCGCACAGGGAGAGTGTGTGTGTGTCATGCTAGCAGTGTGTGGGCTGAGCCGACCAGCCTTCCACTCATCCTGCTTCTCTCTCCCTCCCTCACTCTCTCTCTCTCTTCCTCACTCTCTCTCTCTCCCTCTCTCTCCCTCACTCTCTCTCTCCCTCACTCTCTCTCTCCCCTTCACTCTCTCTCTCCTTCACTCACTCTCTCTCTCCCTCACTCTCTCTCCCCCTCTCTCACTCTCTATATTCTCTCCATCAGTCCTTCGTTCGCTTTTTCATTTTCAGTTTAATCATCATGGAGAACGAGTCGGTGATCGTTAGGGTGAGTCCCCCTCTGCAGCGCTGTGTGTGTGTGTGTGTGTTTAAAGATGTTTCTGTGTGTGTGTGTGTGTGTGTGTGTGTGTGTGTGTGTGTGTGTGTGTGTGTGTGTGTGTGTGTGTATGTTTAGTCAAAATAAGAATACTTTATTGATCCCAAAGGGGCAACTCATTTTTACAATCTTAGATATCTGTGTGTGGGTGTGTTTAAAGATGTGTGTGTGTGTGTGTGTGTGTGTGTGTGTGTGTGTCACTTGCTGCCGGTATGTAACTTTAAAAGTCGTTTTTTTTGTACTTGCTTTTCCATCTCATCATTTCATCGCTCCATTTAAAGCTACAGTGTGTAATATCTGAGTATTTTAGCCTCATCTAGTGGTGAGATTCTAGAAGTCAACGCTCCCTTGCTAACCCCTCCCCTTTAGAGGAGAATTTACAGAAGCTACGGTGGCCTTCAAGGACAAGAAG
>CM049416.1:23197500-23205000 GCA_026929865.2 Hyperoplus lanceolatus
CATCAGGTGCATTGTTTAAAATTTAGAATTGTTCTTGTCCTTGAAGGCCACTGTAGCTTCTGTTATTATTCGAAAGGCTTGGGGTTACCCAGGGAGCGTTGCATTCTAGAACTTTGTAGAACTTTCTTGATGATGTCATATTACACACTGCACCTTTAAATCTGCCAAACTCTACCTGTAGCTGTTTTAAATGGGCTATTTTGTGTGTAGGCTACTCTGAAAATACTATTGTACTTTCACCCACATAAATTTAATTGCAGCCATTTTACATCACTGTCTCCTTTTGATTATCTGAATGGCTTAATGTTATTTAACCTTTTATTTATACAGGGAAATCCCATTGAGACCGGAGACTCTTTTTCAGGGGAGACCTGTTCCCATTTACACGTTACCATTCACACACACATTCATACACCGATAGCAGCAGCAGCTACCACGCAGGGTGCAAGCTAACTATCAGGAGACATTTAGGGTTCAGTGTCTCTTTGCCCAGGGACACTTGGACATGTGTGGGGGGCAAAGAGACACTGAGCCCTAAATGTCTCCTGATAGTTAGCTTGCACCCTGCGTGGTAGCTGCTGCTGCTATCGGTGTATGAATGTGTGTGGGGGGGTGTGTGTGTGTGTGTGTGTGTGTGTGTGTGTGTGTGTGTGTGTGTGTGTGTGTGTGTGAATGGGTGGATGTGTACAAAACAATGTAAAGCGCTTTGAGTCAGTGGAAAAAACCAGGGGAAAGAGCTTTATAAGTGGAGTCCATTTAGCATGTATATACATTAGTTCCCTTCTTAAGATATAAAACCAGTAATGCATTAATATGTAGAACACACACACACACACACACACACACACACACACACACACACACACACACAGCTGAAAATATAAAACCAGTAATGCATCAATATGTAGAACACACACACACACACACACACACACACACACAAAATATAAAACCAGGGGAGACGGGGTAGTGCCCTTTTACTCTAGTGAATCTCATCACCAAAACATCTGTCAATAGCCAT
Source organism: Hyperoplus lanceolatus (assembly GCA_026929865.2). Classification (NCBI taxonomy): domain Eukaryota; kingdom Metazoa; phylum Chordata; class Actinopteri; order Uranoscopiformes; family Ammodytidae; genus Hyperoplus; species Hyperoplus lanceolatus. Next base: position 23,198,522 of record CM049416.1, read on the forward strand.
TCCTACATTAAATTGAAGCTTAAGGTGTTGGCTAGAAGTGTGTGCCTCTTTTTTCCCAACTTATTGTAATGAAGAAGTAATTTACCATCAAAGACACTCTGACACATTGTGACAACCAACCCCATCAAGGGGTCGGTTGTCACACACTATGGGGTTGTTTGTCACAATGTTATCTTAATGGGAAAAATCTTAAAAGAAGGCAAGGAGGCAGAACCAAATTTGAATGTTTAATTGCATTGTCAAGTTGACAAATGGGCCTACATAACGTTCTGTAGCCTTGCCAGCTGGTCTAGTTTGGGATGCACTGGGTTGTTTTGATTTTGTTGCCCTTTTTTCTTTTGCTTGCAGCTGCCTTTTCCTGCTCTATTCTTTCCTTCTCTGGGGTGTCAGTGAGGGTACAGCTTGACAATTTCTTTCGTTATTGGGTTCCTTTTCTGGCTGCAGCCTTGAGATAACATGTGACAACCAACCCCCAAAAAATTTGACGACCAACCCCAACTTGAATTTCTTGCTAGCATCAAGGCCAACAACCATCTGACAACTAATTAGCTTGCTAACCACAATCTAAACTATAGTTTACCCTTCACACTTTCTGAGGGTAACAAGTGTTTTGTTATAAACCCATTGTGTAAAAGCCTAGAAGAAAAATACTGAGAAGCAAAATATTTTGAATTTGACATGAAAAACACAAAACATCCTCTCACCTGAAATGCAGCAGTCTAACTCCAAGGAAGTCTATGTATGTGACCTCTGATCCCAATTCTGGACCTTTTTATATCCACTGTCAGAGCTAGCTCTGGTGGCCAAATATGACATCCAACCCATGTGACAATTACCCCGTTCTCCCCTAATGCATAAATATGTAAAGCACACACACACACACACACACACACACACACGTTTCTTTACATAATATACGAGCGTCACAGCGACATCATTTTTACGGCTGTACCTTCTCTATTGGCCTTGTTGCCATGCCGACACTTTAACATTCTAACAGCTTCACATTATGTAAGACACTGAACCTGAAACGGCCTCCGCTCAAAACCACTGTCTGTCTGACCCAGTTATCATGTATACTGCAACACACACACACACACACACACACAATCACAGACACACATACACACACACACACACACAATCACAGACACACATACACTCACACACACACACAATCACCCACACATACACTCAAACACACACACTTTTTCATTTCATTTAACTTTTATTTATCCTCGAGAGACCAGTTGAGGGGTGACCCTCATTTACAATGACGTCGAGATAAAACAAATTCCAAGGAAAAACAACAATACATAAACAATATTCAATGCAAATACATCAAATACACAACAACAGGTGAAGAGAAAAACAACTGAAACACACACACACACTCTCTCAAACACACACACGAACACACGAACACGAAATACACTCTGATTCTAACATGATTTTTCTTCTTCTCCTACCCCCTCCCTCTCACTCTCTCACACACACACACACACACACACACACACACACGCACTCCCCCCCCCCACACACACACACACACACTCTCCCCCCATGCCCCCCCCCCACACACACACACTCTCCCCACCAACCCCCCCCCACACACACACACGCACTCCCCCCCCACCACACACACACACACTCCCACCCCCCACATGTCCCCCCCCCCCCACACACACACACACACATCCTCCCTTCTCTTTCCTCCCCTTTCTACAGGATGGGCAGGGCTGCTCCCAGAATACAATCTGAACCTCCGAGATCCCTCACTCTCTCTTCCAGGACTTCCAAAACTCACACCGTAAAAAACTAACTTTTTAAATTGACGATTTTAAACAAATTCATTGACTGTGGGTTTGTGATCTTGCCAATTCTACCAAAGGACTTATTACAATCTCCTGGAGCTGCTAAACTGAGGGATTACTAACGTTGGAAAATCCCAAGTGTGTGTGGACGCAGAACCAATAAGGCGAACGTGGCACCTTTAATCTCTGGACCCGAACCAGAAGCCGTATCAGAACCGGACGTTTGAAAGCAAAGCGGACCAGACCAGACCAGACCAGACCAGACCAGACCAAACGAGACCAGACCGGTTAAAGGCCTTTGGAAAAGTTTGATGGGACTGCTGACGATAGGTAAGTTTGGCACACACACACACACACACACACACACACACACACACACACACACACACACACACACACACACACACACACACACACACAGAGCTGAAACATGACTACACTTGTGTGTGTGTGTGTGTGTGTGTGTGTGTGTGTGTGTGTGTGTGTGTGTGTGTAGCGTGTGTGTGAGCGTGTGTGTGTGTTTCTTATGTTTATTTACGGTGGATTTTCGCAGTATTGAAAAAAACCTTCAAGTTTACCTATGTTTATAACTGGTGTTAGGGGGAAGACATACAGTTCCAACATGGCGGCCACTTGGCCTTGGTCCAAGATATGGAGAAATATGGACATATATGAGACTAAGGAGAAAAAAAAATTCTAAAAATGTTTTCCAGCTATTATGCACTAAATTAAATGTACTTATGGATATTATAATTACTTTCTACAAAATCTGCTAGGAAATAAAACCCAAAATTCTACACACTGCAGCTTTAATATTTTTTCTACCATACTAAATAGTACATAGTATGGAGACTGGAACGCAGGGTTAGAGAGCAAAGACCTTGTAATGTGGCGGCCATAATTGTAGTCTTTTACTGAGGGGTTTGGTACGGTGGCCATTAAGGTCAAAAACTCAAGGTAGCACAGAACGGACAAACTTAACGGCCTTACATGTTTTTATATATAGTGGGCGTCCCGGGGAAATGCACCTGTTGGAAGACCAAGAAGAAGAAGAAGTACTATAGAATAAATAACTAAATACATCTTCACCTCATCACTTGATATTGTAGGAAAGACTTGAGGCAGTGGTGGATGATGCCATCTTTAGTAACTATAGCTTCTTGTCCTTGAAGGCCACCGTAGCTTCTGGAAATAAATAGGAGAACAACAGGGAGGCAGTGATGATTGTCAGCTGGCAACACAGACACTCTTCACACTAGAAAAGAACATTCAGTGTTTATGAATTATTCAAAAAGTGCTGTGAAGGGACAGCTTTGCTCTTTCATCCTTTTTATCTATCTATCTATCTATCTATCTATCTATCTATCTATCTATCTATCTATCTATCTATCTATCTATCTATCTATCTATCTATCTATCTATCTATCTATCTATCTATCTATCTATCTATCTATCTATCTATCTATCTATCTATCTATCTATCTATCTAAAAGAATAGCAGTCGAAAAATACTATAGGGGAAGGTGGGGTGATTTGTGCATTTTGGAAGTTGCAAAACCCCTTGTTTCTAGAAAACCGTGGAAGAAATTGGAAATGTGACCACATATTTAAGAAGAGCCATCCATTTGACTCATCCTGTAAAGAAGGGAGACACAAGGAATAAGATATAAGCACATTTAAGCTCAAAAAACTGTGTTTTGCCTTTCAAAGTAAAATTTCCATGATCAAGGTTTTTTGATTATTGTGTCTGAACAATTATAGACACGTTTGAAAACATTTGACACATGTTTTAGTGCTTTGGTATGCTACACTTTGAGTCTATATAGTTAGCACAATGTCAACCCTAAATTGCTGCATCATGCCTATTATCCAAAATTCTGGGGATGGGGTGATTTGTGCGCAAGGGCCTGGGTGAGTTATAAGTAAGTAAGTAAGTAAAATGTATTTATAAAAGCACATTTATGACAGTTTGCACTGTCCAAAGTGCTGTACATAGTGCATTCAGTAGGTAAACAATGAAGGTAAAATAACAATAACCAAAATAAAAGACGTAAAGCCCATACATCCACATAAACACAGATAGTAGTGCAGAGGTAAGTAAGTAGTGCAGAGGTTAATGGGGAGGAAACACCAGGGTGTACATATGGGTTTTGAGCCTTGATTTAAAGGCAGAAATGTAGGGGGAATCACATTTGTCAGGTGGCAGTTGGTTCCACAAGCACGGAGCAACTAGTGCAAAGTACATTTCTGAGAGTTGTGCCAGTGGCATGGCTGTATACGCTGGTCACCAAAAGAAAGTGATAGTCTACAGTAGCTCAGGAGAGAGTGACATCTCAATTCCACTTAACGACACCACTGATGAGAGTTCAGATGGCCAGAAAGATGATGATGGTGACTTTGTCATTGTGACAAATCACCCACGGTGGGGTGATTTGTGCGACAAGACAACTTTTTTTCCGAAAGCTATATTTCTTAAACAGTTTATTCCAGATCCAAAGTTTTTATTGCCAGGGATGCACAACATCCTGAAATATATGTACATATTTGAGTTGGAGACATAACTGTCAAGGCCTCACTTTAAAATCACTTTGAGTAAAAAGTTGCACAAATCACCCCACCTTCCCCTACTATTTGTTTTAAAGGCGCTACGAGGAACTTTTAAATATTTCTGAAACAGTCTAATTTTTTCCTCTGATGATCATGAATTATATGTAACAGCAAAACGAGACCATCAGTGCAAAGAATGCTATTTTTATCTAGGTGTTAATGACAGGAAGAGTACAGACAGGTAGCGGATCATGAGGAGATATTCACTGATTTTGACAACAAGCGTTCTCCAGAATCACTGACTCCACCTTTAATGTGTGTGAGCCTTTTATATTACTATCGTTGTTGTATTAGTGTTATAATTCTAGTGTGTGAGTGAGTGAGTGAGTGAGTGAGTGAGTTTGTGAGTGAGTGAGTGAGTGAGTGAGTGAGTGAGTGAGTGAGTGAGTGAGTGAGTGAGTGAGTGAGTGAGTGAGTGAGTGCGTGTGTGTGTACATGTTGTGAGTGTGTGTGTGTTTAAGCTCCAGCTATGGATTTGATTTCACGTAATCTTGTGTTTGTTAAATATTGCACTGGTGTGGCGGTTAACGGTTTTTATCAGTTCTTTGGTTGTTTTGACAGATTTGAACAATACACAGTGAAGCCTTTACAGAGGATTATCAGCCTGTTATATAACATCAGTACTGTGTCTGCGCCCATTGAAATCACACACACACACACACACACACACACACACACACATTCAAGCATGCACACACACACACATGTCACACATTAACTCAAGCATGCACGCGTCGCACAAACACACACACACACACACACACACACACTCAAGTATGCATGCGCACACACACACACACACACTCAAGAATGTGACACACAGATAGACAGACACACATACGCACAGAGACACACACACACACACACACACACACACACTCAAGAATGTGACACACAGATATACAGACACACATACGCACAGAGAGACACACACACACACACACACACACACACACACACACACACACACACACACACACACACACACACACACACACACACACACACACACACACACACACACACACACACACACACACACACACACACACACACACAGTCTCTGTTCACTTCCTGACTCCAGAACTTCCTTTAGACTACAACTAACAACTTCAAATCTTTGTTGTCGTTTCACATCAGGAAGTACACTTGAGCTTTCGACCAATCAGAGGCTGTCAATTAATCAACCTGTGTGACCTCGCAACACTCCGGAACAGAACCTTTTCCTGTTCCGAGGAGAGAATGGTGGAAGCAGGTTGTTGGAAAAAATGAAAAAAGTCCCCTTGTGTATTGTTCTTTTAGATCAATATTTTTCTCCATTGCATCTTCACTTAAAGGGGCACTGTGTAACATTTCAAGTAATGTATTAGCTAAAATCAATATCCTCATTCATAAATATGTCCTCATTGGTGTAAAATCACCTCTGCCAATAATCTGAATTATCCTCCTGAGCGGAGAATTACAAATATTACTATTACATTTTGTACATTGAGCGGGCAGGTCTTATGGAGGAATCCATGTTGGTTGGAATGTCATCAGGTGCATTGTTTAAAATTTAGAATTGTTCTTGTCCTTGAAGGCCACTGTAGCTTCTGTTATTATTCAAAAGGGGTGGGGTTACCCAGGGAGCGTTGCATTCTAGAACTTTCTTGATGATGTCATATTACAATACACACTGCCCCTTTAAGGTCTTTCCGTGCATCCGTGCCTGGGATAACAGCTCATTAAACCAGGGCTGTTTGTGGATTAACCTTCATATGAAAGTTATAAACAAAAGACTACTGCCAACTGTCTGACAGCTGTTCAAATATGAATTCATCTCTGACACACACTGAGTTACGCAATGGGTTCTTAACAATGATTTTTACCTCACCAGCGTTCATCCTGTCTGTCTGTCTGTCTGTCTGTCTGTCTGTCTGTCTGTCTGTCTGTCTGTCTGTCTGTCCAGGGCTGTACGCTTATTTTTTTAGGTGGTAGCACTGGTGCTAGCAAGCAAAAAAAATCAGTAGCACAAAAATAAAATCAGTAGCACACAAAGTATGATCGAAAACTTGCATA
>CM049416.1:23210000-23225000 GCA_026929865.2 Hyperoplus lanceolatus
AACATGCTAAGTTTCTACAGTAGCTCAGAACGGACAAACTTAACGGCCTTACACGTTTTTATATACAGTGGGCGTCCTGGTGGAAATGCACCTGTTGGAAGACCAAGAAGAAGAAGTACTATAGAATAAATAACTAAATACATCTTCACCTCATCACTTGATATTGTGGAAAGACTTGAGGCAGTGGTGGATGATGCCATCTTTTAGTAACTATAGCTTCTTGTCCTTGAAGGCCACCGTAGCTTCTGTAAATTCTCCTCTAAAGGGAGGGGTTAGCAAGGGAGTGTTGACATCTACAATCTCACCACTAGATGAGGCTAAACTATTCAGATATTACACAGTGGACCTTTAAATGGGAAACCAATTTGCTTCTCAACAACTCCCCAAGGAATTTATATTGACCTTGGTATTTGCAGTGAATCTCAGCTTATTGCCAATCAAGTCCACACACACACACACACACACACACACACACACACACACACACACACACACACACACACACAGAAAGAGAGAGAGTCAGCAGGTAGGTTGGTAGTTTTTTTTAAATCGGGGAACTGCGAAAATTGTTCAACCGCGTTGCTATGGCAACAGCAAGGCATGTAGATCGGTGGTGGCTTTTTATTTAACACACACACACACACACACACACACACACACACACACACACACACACACACGGTGACACTGTGAGGTTAGCACAGGATTCCCTGCGATTCCAGTTTCTATGACAACTCACAACTCATCCTCCTCTCTCTCTCTCTCTCTCTCTCTCTCTCTCTCTCTCTCTCTCTTTATCTCTTTTCTTTTTTAATAATTTCATCATCATTCCGCTGTGATTGAAGAAGCAGCCATTAAAGTGTGTGTGTGTGTGTGTGTGTGTGTGTGTATCTCTATCTGTGTGTTTGAGTGTGTGTTTGTGTCTCTGTGTGAGTCTGTGTGTGTGTGTGTGTGTTTGTGTGTGTGTATCTGTGCGTGTACAGTAAGTGTTTGTTTTTTGTGTGTGTGTGTGTGTCTCTCTATCTGTGTGTGTGAGTATGTTTTTGTGTCTCTGCGTGAGTATGTGTGTGTGTGTGTGTGTGTGTTCTCTCTCTCTCTATCTGTGTGTGTATGTGTGTCTCTATCTGTGTGTGTGTGTGTGTGTGTGTGTGTGTGTGTGTGTGTGTGTGTGTGTGTGTGTGTGTGTGTGACCCCGCTCTACTTTTAGCATGGGGCGCTAACAGAAGCTAATTATCACCAACGATGATTTAAACAGATTATAATGAAACACGTTGGAATTGTTTTGTCTCGACTTGAAAATAACAACAGCTGATATCCCTCGAGTGTGTGTGTGTGTGCGTGTGTGTGTGTGTGTGTGTGTGAGTGTGTGTGTGTGTGAGTGTGTGTGTGAGTGTGTGTGTGTGTGTGTGTGTGTGTGTGTGAGTGTGTGTGTGTGTGTGTGTGTGTGTGTGTGTGTGTGTGTGTGTGTGTGTGTGTGTGTGTGTGTGTGTGTGTGTGTGTGTGTGAGTCAGTCAGTCAGTCAGTCAGCCTGTTGTAGTGACAATTAACTTGACACCTGACATCAAGGTATATCTGAGTAGTTTAGCCTCATCTAGTGGTGAGATTGTAGATGTCAACGCTCCCTGGCTAACCCTTCCCTTTAGAGGAGAATTTACAAAAGCTACGGTGGCCTTCAAGGACAAGAAGCTATAGTTACTAAAGATGGCATCATCCACCACTGCCTCAAGTATTTCCTACAATATCAAGTGATGAGGTGAAGATGTATTTAGTTATTTATTCTATAGTACTTCTTCTTCTTCTTGGTCTTCCAACAGGTGCATTTCCCCGGGACGGCCAGTCACACTGTCCCTAAAGCTGCTGTTGCTTCAACTGTTCTCCAGAACAATCCGTCATGTGTCGTCTGTGTGTGTGTGTGTGTGTGTGTGTGTGTGTGTGTGTGTGTGTGTGTGTGTCCGTGTGTGACTGGGTGTGGGTGTGTGTGTGTGTGTGTGTGTGTGTGTGTGTGTGTGGATGTGTGTGTGTGTCCGTGCGTGTGTGACTGGGTGTGTGACTGGGTGTGTGGGTGTGTGTGTGTGTCACATTTATCTCATTGTGAATAACAGGAAGTGATGTAACTAACATCCCGAGACATTATTAGCGGTTGAGGTCAAACCAAAGTCAGAACATCTGCAGAAGAAGTCGACTAAAACACACACACACACACACACACACACACACACACACACACACACACACACACACACACACACACACACACACACACACACACACACACACACACACACACACACACACACACACACACACACTCACACACACACAAGCAGGTTTACAGACACTGGGCAGTGTTCTTTGTGTTCTAAGCCTCTCCCTTCTTTCTCAAACATAAGCAGCGTCTCGGTGGCCAAAAAACTCTAGTTTCGTCTCATCTGACCAAAGGACCGTAGTCTGGCACCGCCCACCTACATACTTCCGCTCAATTTTCATTTCCCTTTCAGTAGTCAGTCTGGGCCTGCGGTATAGTGGGTTCTATCCAGCCGGATTTCTGCCGGTCCAATCAGCGAACAGAGGGTGTGCCTCAGAAGCCGCCGCATGACATACGCCAGGACCAAACATTATGCGATTGGTTGGCAGATCCAGAGTGGCACTGGGCAGGTCCAATAGTTTTAAACTTCAATTGACAAACGCGAGTTAACGTTTGTCAATTGAGTGATTCCAGACCTTCTGTACAAATGAAATGAAGTATGATGGTCTGGTTGGACCAGGCTAAAAGGACTTGCTTACAGTAAACATGATCTTTCTCCAGTTTGTCCTTAGCATACTTCAGTCCGACTTGAAGGTGTCTCTTATGCAGAAGTGGAGTTTTTCTTGGTCTACGACCTCCTAGTCCATTCCTGTGCAGTGTTCTGTCTTCTTTGAGACTACAATTCCCGACGTGGCCAAATCATTCACTAGTGTCTTGGCCTTTGTTCTGGAGGTCTTTAGACACATCTCCCACTAGTTTTCTTTCCTGAGTCTCTGTACTGTGTGGCTCTCTTTCAATTTCTTGATGATACTTCTCAGTCCAGTTCCTGACACTTGGAAACGCTGCGATAACTTTGTATATCCATCTCCTGCTCTGTCCTGTCTAGTTGCATCTGAATTTCAAGGCATATGCATGTTTAATATGAGACTCTTGCAGAAACTAGATAATATCAGTGTGAAGGCTTTGTTAATAAGAGAATAGCTTGGCTCTTGTTGCTGGGTTATTTAAAGGTGCAGTGTGTAATATGACATCATCAAGAGAGTTCTAGAATGCAACGCTCCCTGGGTAACCCCAACCCTTTTGAATAATAACAGAAGCTACAGTGGCCTTCAAGGACAAGAACAATTCTAAATTTTAAACAATGCACCTGATGACATTCCAACTATGACACTTTCAAGATGGCGGCACTAGGCCTTGGTCCAAAATATGCAGAAATATGGACATATATGAGACCCTTTCTAAGGGAAAAAATAATAATTCAAAACATTTTTTTCAGCTATTATGCACTAAATTAAATGTACTTATGGATATTATAATTACTTTCTACAAAATCTGCTAGGAAATAAAACCCAAAATTCTACACACTGCAGGTTTAAACCTCTTACATTCCAAGACGTTAGATTGATGATGCTATTTCCATTAGAGCTGCTATTAGGACCACTCATCACTCAATCAATCATTCAATCAATCAAACTTTATTTATAGAGCACTTTTCATACAAGTAAATGTAACACAAAGTGCTCATGACACCTCCACAGGTTTCGACATAACCAACGGCCCCGATGGCCCGGGGCCAGTAACGGCCAATCACAGCTCAGTAGGCCTTTGTTTTGGTAGCCTACATCATGGTTCATTGAAATACGTGCTGAGAGTCGCAATGAAAGCAGTGTTTATTTAAGACTCAATATCGGCCGATCTTGACCCAGACGGGAGACAAAGAACGCGTGTTGCGATATATTATAAACTGATAACATCCCTCTGATTACAACAATTTACAATTATATTATTAAATCCCCGACACTAACAGCTTAGTTTGCTACCATCAAAATGCTTAAACATTTGCGTATTTTTATTTAAACATAGCGAAGGTGGAGGAGCTGAGTGAAACACGTCTTCATATCTTGCTTGCTGCGATCTCTCTGACGGATTACATCTTATAATACAACTCTTACTTGTTCACAGTGTATTTTAGCCTTACTGTAGGAGCTGAGCTGGAAATAACATAATCATATAAAAATGCACAATCTTGCCAAAATGCATGAACACAGACACAATTATATAACAAAGAAGAATGTAAAGCACATAAAATGCGCCTAACTTGCGTGATTCTTGTAGTTTATGAGTTTGTACCTTCATGGTTGAATGCACTTATTGGAAGTCGCTTTGGATAAAAGCGTCAGCAAAATTAAATATAATGTAATCAGTGAGTCAGATATGAACTAAGTGAAGCCTCGTCCACCACCACCATTTAAACCTCAGGACTGGAAGTTGTCTCCCTCCTACACATCACACAGAGACACGTAGGAGTCATCCCAATACACCCCAAACCCGGGGTAAAGAGGTTCAGTGAATGTGGTGTTGAAGGTGTGGAGGTGGATCAGTGAGTCAGGGGAGACTGTGTAGAAGGACAGAGAGCCAGCAGGATAGTCCACATACACTGCTACTCTGTGAGAGTCAGAAGACGAGGAGATGGCAATTCTCGTGTCATTGTGACGGAAAGAGTAACGTCCAGGATCAGAGCAGGACAGGCGCCAGGACTGATCACTCCATCCAAAAACACACCCTCTACTGAGTCCTTTCCTGCTGATTCCTCTGTAACTCACTGATATACGAACATATCCGCTCCATTCTACCTCATAGTAACAGCGACCCGTTAGAACATTACCACACAGCACCTGAGGCCAGGGGTCAAATCTGTCTGGATGATCAGGATATGGCTGCTCCTTCTCATTACGTGTCATCTTCCTGTTGTTGTCAGACAGTTTGAGTCTTCTGCTCACTGTGTTTGTGTCCAGTGTGAGTTCACAGGAATCTGATGGAGAGAAAAAGACACAACAGCAGTTTATCATCAGGCACCAGAAGGCTGTGCCATGCAGATACATTTTGAGGGGCGGGTGCTATAGCAAAAAAAAAAAACACTCAGGATCATGCTAATCAGAAGAAGCATGTTAATGTGAGTTGTGATATAGTTAACTATATGTTCGGGACAGGGGCCAAAAGGGCAGGTGCTTGAGCATCACCTGGGGTCTATCTGTGCACGTGCCTGCCTGAAGGGTTTATTCTTTGTTTGTGTTCTGATGTTGTTAATTTCTATAACGTTTAATGATGACACATTTTGTCTCCATCAGTCAAACTGAATCCACACTTACACTTCTTCAGACCAGGTTTGAACCACTGCTCTCCACCGGCGTCCGTCCTGGAGGAAGAAACAGTCACAATGCTTTTATGTCCATCATCAAAGTCAAAGTCAACTTTATTGTCAATTCTGCAATATGTGCAACACATCCAGATGAATAGTCAATATGTTTCTCTCCGACCCACATTACAGTAAAGTAAAGGGATTCAAATAAAAGTATAAGCATACTGTATATGAATAGATTCTTAATTTGAAGAAGTGCAAAAGGTAAGGCATCCCTAACCCTTAATAACTTCATTATTAAGCTGTGCGCGTGCACAGAACATACGCAATGTACAGGGCTGTAACGTTATCACAACTCGACATGGCACCAGTTTGCCGCTCGCTAACAGATAGAGGTGCGCTAACTAGTTAGCGTCTTGCTAAACGTTAGAAGTGCGCTAACAAGTTAGGACAACTGGAAATGAGTCCTATACTAACAAGCTGAAAGCAGCTAAAGGGGGCGTTTCGCCACCTATTGTAGCAGAGTTGGACATATGTCAGTCAATAAACCGATTCCCCTTTCTTGCTTGTATGTTGGGACAAGGACAGTAATCCAAGTAAATGTCCTAACAAAGCTAAAACCTTGAGCTTGACTAAACTGTGCATGGAAACTTACTGACTGTCTTATTCTAGCTGTCGGGCGTTATAATAAGATGAATCCTGACCTGAGTTTTTCCAGTTTACAGTGTGGACTCTTCAGTGCAGCAGAAAGATGCTCGACTCCTGAATCCTGCAGATCGTTGTTACTCAGGTCCAGCTCTCTCAGACTAGAGGAGGAGCTGAGAATTGAGGACAGAGCTTCACAGCTTCTCTCTGAGAGGTTACAGCCACTCAGCCTTAAAAGAAAGAAATAACATTTGACAACATTGCTCTTAATATCTACTGGGACTGAGAGGCCATAGTTTTAATTATTTTCTTTTTTATCTGTTTAATAATCAGCTACTTTATGTTGGCCTATATTACTTACTCAGGGTTAATAGAGTTGGACACACTTTAATCTTTCACTCTTTGATCTTAAGGTGATTATTACCTGTGTTTTTACGTCTTGTTTTATTGACAGGTTTTTGAAACTAAAATATCAAAAGATATTTCCTTTTCGATGAAAATGAAAATTACTCAAGGGATGAGTCTCTTAACAAAACAGTGTCTCATTCTGGCTGTCGGGCGTTATAATAAGCTGAATCCTGACCTGAGGGTTTCCAGAGTACAGAGTGGACTCTTCAGGCCAGCAGACAGATGCTTCACTCCTGAATCCTGCAGGTCGTTGTTACTCAGGTCCAAGCTCTCTCAGACTAGAGGAGGAGCTGAGAACTGAGGCCAGAGCTTCACAGCTTCTCTCTGAGAGGTTACAGCCACTCAGCCTGAAGGACAATTTTTGAAGACAATTTAAAAAAAAATGCTGTTCGTATTAAAAATTAAGCACTACTGGAATGTTTAATTTTTCCACCTACAGAGCTTTGTTGGAGGCTTTGACCACTGGCAGCAGCCTCAGAAGAGCCTCCTCTGAAGCAGAGTATTTCTTCAGGTCAAACACGTCCAGATCTTTTTCTGATGACAGTAAGATGAAACCCAGAGCTGACCACTGAGCAGGAGACAGTTCATCTGTGGGGAGACGTCCTGAACTCAGGGACTGTTGGATCTCCTCCACTAGAGAACGATTGTTCAGTTCATTCAGACAGTGGAACAGATTGATGCTTTGCTCTGCAGAGGAAGTCTCGTAGATCTTCTTCTTGATGTACTCAACTGCTACCTGATTGGTCTCTGAGCTACTTCCTGTCTGTGTCAACACATCTTTTAAGAGATTCTGATTGGTCTGCAGTGAAAGACCCAGCAGGAAGCGGAGGAACAAGTCCAGGTATCCATTTGGACTCTGTAAGGCCTTGTCCACAGCACTCTGGTAGAAGTGTGTCTCTGCAGAGTCATGGGAAGATGTTTGTTCTACTGACATCAGATTGACTCCAGAGTTGATGAATGTCAGATGGACATGAAGAGCAGCCAGAAACTCCTGAACGCTCAGATGGACGAAGCAGAACACCTTGTCCTGGTACAGTCCTCTCTCCTCTTTAAAGATCTCTCTGAACACTCCTGAGTACCATGAGGCTGCTCTGATATCGATGCCACATTCTGTCAGGTCTGATTCATAAAAGATCAGGTTACCATTCTGCAGCTGCTCAAAAGCCAGTTTTCCCAGAGACTCGATCATCTTCCTGCTCTCTGGACTCCAGTGTGGATCTGTCTCAGCTCCTTCATCATACTTGATGTTCTTCAGTTTAGCCTGAACCACCAGGAGGTGGATGTACATCTCAGTTTGCGTCTTGAGCAGCTCTCCTCCCTCTCTGGTCTTCAACACATCCTCCAGGACTGTAGCTGTGATCCAGCAGAAGACTGGGATATGGCACATGATGTGGAGGCTTCGGGATGTCTTGATGTGGGAGATGATTATGTTGGCCTCATCATCTCTGAATCTCTTCCTGAAGTACTCCTCCTTCTGTGGGTCAGTGAACCCTCTGACCTCTGTCACCATGCCAATAAACTCAGGAGGGATCTGATTGGCTGCTGCAGGTCGTGTGGTTATCCAGAGGCGAGCCGAGGGAAGCAGTTTCCCCCTGAAGAGGTTTGTCAGCAGCACATCCACTGAGGTGGACTCTGTCACATCAGTCAGGATCTCATTGTTGTGGAAGTCCAGAGGAAGTCGACACTCATCCAGCCCGTCAAAGATGAACACAACCTGGAACTCTTCAAAGCTGTAGATTCCTGATGCTTTGGTTTCAGGAAAGAAGTGATGAACAAGTTCCACCAAGCTGAACTTTTCCTCTTTCAGCACATTCAGCTCTCTGAAAGTGAATGGAAATATGAACTGTATGTCCTGGTTGGTTTTGTCTTTAGCCCAGTCGAGAGTAAACTTCTGTGTTAAGACTGTTTTCCCAATGCCAGTCACACCCTTTGTCATCACTGTTCTGCTTGGTTCATCTCTTCCAGGAGAGGCTCTAAATATGTTTTCTAGTCTGACCTCATGTTCATCATTGACCTCTCCAGTCCCTCCCTCGGTGATGTAGAGCTCTGTGTAGATCTGATTCAGAAGGGTTGGGTCTCCTGCTTCAGTGATCCCCTCAAACACATACTGGAACTTCTTCTTCAGGTTAGACTTTAGTTCAAGCTGACAAACTCCTGAATGGTTTCCTGAATGAACCCAGCAGAAGTTAGATCAATGAGTGATTCAGGAAATTAGCAAATTCAAGGCTTTATTTGCATTTGTGTCATAATAACTCAAAATGGAAGTCCTGCCCAATCTGGCAGTGCAGTTGACGGGGGCTTATAATACAACCATGGGCAGGAGTGGCGGCTGTTAAATCATGATGTGATGATGGCCCTGGATCCCCAGGCAATGGCTGGGTGACAACATCGACTATCGGCCCAACTCTACGCCCTTCCTTCAAACTGAACAACATACTAGGGATTGCGTATAGGTGGTGGAAAACCAAATAACTGGTTCCCGATTGAACTTCGAACTGCATCTACAATACTGACCTTTAATGCATAACCGCACTTCTTTCAGTGCCAGGACATCTCTATCCTTGCTGACGGTGCAGATGTATGTTCCACTGTCGCTGTAGCCAGGGTCAGTAATGGTCACACCGAGGTCTTTGCATTGCAGCGGGTCATGTTTCATCTTTGTGCGTCCACGGTAATATCTATGTTGTTGTTCAGGCCGGTCTTCACTGTTCTCATTAACATGGACCATCATGTCTTTGTGTTCAGAGCGTTTCCACTCCACTGTTGCGTCGGCAGGCAGCTGAGCTTCAGTTATGAACGGCAGTGTGAAAGATTTGTCCCCTTCCTCAACCTCAACCTCTGCCATCTCCTCTTGGAAGCCTAAGGAAAACAAACCACAACATCAGCTGAGCTACTTTACATTAAAGACCTACTTCACCGTGTATTGAACTCTGAGATCCTGTGTCCAATCCAAACATTTTAGAAATCGGTTCATCCTAGCCTGAGAAAAGGCAGAAAGAGTGTTTTATGGTCTCACTGTCTAACCCTACATTTTCCCACATGTGTCATCACACACGGTAAAATGTAGGGTTAGGATTAAAATAACAGCTGGACCAAATGAAGACTGAGGAAAGATTATTATGGCGATTTTATAATGATAGAATGCCGGTTCCAAATGGGTGGAGTATTCCTTTAATGATTCTCAGTGTAGCAGCAGCAGTGGCCTTCACTGACCTTTGACCTGGAGCCGCACTACTTTCTGTGCCAAGATGTTTCCAGCCGCGTCAACGGTGCAGATGTAGGTGCCTCTGTCCTTGTAGCAGGGGTCACGCAAGGTCAGACTGAGGTCTCCAGTTTTCAGTGGCTCTTCCCTCATGTCAGTGCGGCCGTCGTAAATCACGTCCTGTTTGAGAAGAGGCTCATCAGGATAAACGTGGATGGTTATCGGTTCAGGGTCACAGCGGCTCCACTTAACTTTGGCGTTCTCAGGCAGCTTCACTTTGGTTTTGTAAGGAAGCTTCACAGACTCCGCCCCGTGCTTCACCTCCAGCTGTGAGACTAACAAAACAATACACCATGGCATCAGGACAACATGCACAGTACTGTGGAACTGAGACCTCAGGGACTACAGACTAGGGAGCAGATTAACGGGCGAGGTTTGTTGACCCAAAGAGTTTTCACTGTCACCAAAGTGGCTCTCTTTTAACCTGGATTGGGTTTGGATTAGGATCACCAAGGTAACTACTAAATCACCATAGTTACTGATCCTGCAGCCTTACGTTATGGTCAGAGTTTTGGATTTAAATGTTTAATATAAAGCGCAGCTCCATTCCGGATGGACTCCTTTTGAAAAGTGATAGATTCTCACCGGACATGTAAATTCAGCACAGGGCACATATACACAAAACATACCTGGGATGGCGTTGTACCAAAGATATACTGCAGCAACCACAGCAACCAGAATGAGCAGAACCAATAAAAACAGGAGAACACTGGCCGCAGCTGGGAAAGTGTACGGTTCTGTGGGCAACAAAAAACAACCTGAGCTTAACATGATCCTAAAATCTTTTTAAAGATTCATGAGACATTTTCACAGATGCATTATCAGAACTGGATTTCACAGAGTCCTATTCCATTCAAACCTGAAAACATAGAAGAAACACCAACATGTTCTATGTTAGTGTTTGTTCCTCACCTTTGACCTGCAGCTGTACTGCTCTCCGTTCATATTCTCTCCCGCCCTTGAAGACGCTGCAGGTGTAGTTGCCGCTGTCGGAGAGGCGAGGTTTGTTCAGAGTGAGGCTGAAATCTCCAGTTTCAAATGATTCATCTGACATGGACGTTCTACCGCTGTAAAGCTGGTTTTGAACATAAACCTCTTCTTTGCCCTGTAACTGGTGGACGGTTGAAGGATGGAGATCGAAGCGAATCCACAACACTTTGATTCTCCCCGGTAACCCCGGAGCAAGGCAGGGCAGCAGGGCAGACTCCGCCCCTTCATACACCTCAACACCTGAGGCATGCTGGGAAACTGAGGACACACAGACACATGAAAGGAATATAATTTACCTCATTTCATGTCTAATTGATCCTCACATGACAAATAGGGCTGGGTATCGTCAAGGACTTCGCGATACGATACATATATGATACTGGTCACGTTACGATATATCCCGATATATTGCGTATCGTGATATATCACGATACAAGTTGCCTTGTCATAAATAACAGTACAATATATTAATAATTGCACGGACAAATTTAGTCAAAACAATTTAGTTTAAATTTCATTTATTTATTTTGTTTTGGTTTTGGCAAATTGTCAAACACAGCAGCAGCTGCCATAACATCAAAATAACAAATGCAATTCACTCTTGCACTGGACAGGACACACTGAAAATTAATGTTCAATAGTCTTCAATAGTCAGTGTCATAGAGTCTCAGTCCTCTTCACAGCAGACCTGGTTTAGAATCCAGCCCGGGTCGTTCTCTGCATGTCATTCCCCTCTCTGACTCATTTCTCTCTGCACTGTCAATAAAGCCTTCAAAAGCCCCCCCCCAAAAAAAAAAATAATAATCGATTTTTAGAACTGGAAAACGTGTAGGGTCGTGGGGGCAGCAGCGGTTGCAGGGGACCCCAAACTTCTCCTTCCTGGGCCCCAGTAACCAGCTCTGACTGGGGGATCCTGAGGCGTTCCCAGGCCAGTGTGGAAAGGAGCGGAAGAAGCGCTCTGCCTTGCAAAAAACGCGTTTAGTGGACACAGACCCTTACAGTGTTTTTGTTTCTTACGAATCTGAAGTCTGGATGAGTTCCAAACCCAAAGTTTGTTATTGTTATTGTTAGTTGTGAGCAGTGAAGTGCATCAAGGAAACAGTAGTAGAAAAGTGGCCCATCAGGTTTAGTTTGGGCATGTTTATTTGTACAGCACCTGGCAACTGCAAACTGGAAAATGACAGCAATACATTTTTTCACTTTCGTATTTGCAGACTTTAAACTTTATTATACCATAGTCTGTGTGAATACTCTATTCTGATTGGCTGGAGAACATTCCATAGGTGTGGATTAACCCCTGATGTATGGACACCTAGATGGAACTGTTTACATTCGGTCCACTTTAATGCGTCACCGCTGATTAAACTGTGTTGATAAGGGATTTATAAAGCCTAAAATATCCTGCCGTGCAATCGCCTTTATCATTTTAACATGTTCACAAAATATTTCTCAGCATTCATGTGTATTAACTGTTTTTGTTCTCGGGAATCTGATGCCTGAGTGAGTTTCATTCATTCCTATACAGAGTATAATCACAGAGACTTTCAACAGAGATTGATAAGACTAATTAAGATGAAGGACATAACAACCAGCTTAAATGTTGATTTTATTTAGCAGACAATAAAAAATAGCCATCTTCTAGGACTATGATCCTGAAATTGAACATTCTAAGGCTTCTTATGAGGAATTTTGTTTTGAAAGAGAAAGGGATTGAAATTGCTCAGTAGGGTAGTGGAAAAAAGTTACTATTCTAACATGAGGAATGTCTTTCAATTGGAAAGTGGTTCTTGGGGTCGGTGATGAGACTGGTAAATAGAGTCATGAGAGAGGAAGAAGGAAGTTTATCTTACCGAGCACGACGATCACAAGCACCAAGACCATCTTCATCTGCACGAAATCACAGCCAAACACAGATCTGTTATCATTCCCACGTTACCATTCACACACACACATTCATACACCGATAGCTGCAGGCTAACTATCGACATTCACACGAGGCAAGGTGGGGGAAGTGTCTTGCCCCAAAGACTCAACAACCATGACACAGGTTGCAGGGCGGGGATCGAACCGCCTACCCTTCGATCATTGGCCAACCCGCTCTACCAGCTGAGACACAATCGGCCCACTTCTGCCAACGTCTGCCAAATACAACGTTTGTTTGTTTGTGAGTTTAAAGCAGTGGAGTGCATCAACAGTAACAGTTGTAGAATTGTGATCCAACAGGTTTAGTCTGGGCGCCTGGCAACAACTACAGCAACGCCTTGATCTCTTTTTTGATAATGTTTTAGGACAGGATAGATACAGATAGATGGCCATGGGAAGGAAGACAGGGTGATAGAAAACAGAAATAACCCCTTTATATATCATTACAAATAAACATGCCCAGCCCAACCTAAACATGATCACATTCATACAACGGTTTTACTTGTTGCACTTTACCATCAACTAAAGATAACAAACTAAACCATATGTCAGATTTTTAAGAAACACAAAGACTTTTAAACTGGAATATTTTGTGAACATGTTCAAAAATGTCATGTCTCAGTTAACATGGGAGTCTATGCGGCAGTTGATTGGACGCCATTTAGCTTGGAAGTTCAAAAATTTCCATCGTGTAGGTCCGATTGCTTCAGTAGTCACATCTATGCGACCGGCAGAATATGTCCTACATTTTGATGTAAATGGTAAATGGACTCCACTTATATAGCGCTTTTCCCTGGTTTTTCACAGACTCAAAGCGCTTTACATTGTTTTTGTACACATTCACCCAATCACACACACATTCATACACCGATAGCAAGCTAACTCTCGGGAGCAATTCGGGGTTCAATGTCTTGCCCAAGGACACTTCGACATGTGGCGGGTAGACGGGGGATCGAACCTCCGACCCTGCACTCCAGAGGCGACCTCCCTGCCCACTTCCCCACTGCCGCCCCATGTCAAAAAGATCCATGTAGGGGTTAATTTGTGGGAGTGAGAGGCAGTTATAAAATAGACTGGTGTATTTTTACACCGAGTCTTCACTGTAACAGTTGGTTCCCCACTCTGCCTCTGAACATTCCGTCCCATCCGCTCCCATTATAAAAAAACTGTTGAAAAATTACAGAATCTAAACTGTGTTGTTGTCGTTTTCCAAAGCTGTATAAGAAAATTTAAAAAAATTAATAACAATGTTTTGTTTCTGTGTTGTTGTTTTTCAGCCCACACACACACACACACACACACACACACACACACACACACTACACTATAATCCATAAGCTCAAAATGACAGGAATGAACTAAAGTGTGTTGTTGTTGTTTTTCAGCCCCATGCCTCTGAGTCCGGCTGCTGACACCAAACATGATCGCCCGCGGCAACAGGCGGTTACTAACGGCAACCCGACAGGCTCCGCTGTTGCCAGGGACGACGACGCGGATGACACGCCCCCCGGCAACAGCGTCGTCGTCCGCATCGGCATTCCAGACCTGCAACAGACGGTAACACACACAGGCTATTAGGCCTTTATATATATATATAAACACAAACACTAAAGGATAGAAAGGTATATAGAAAGGTAGGACAATTTCAGACATATTACACAGATTATTTTTTTTTTTTTTTTAAGATTTTTTTTGTTGGCATTTTTATGCTTTATTGATAGTGTAGAGACAGAGTTGAAATGGGGCAGAGAGGGGAGTGACATGCAGAGAACGACCGCGGGCTGGAATCGAACCCGGGTCCGCTGCAGGCCGAGGCCCATGGGGGGGGGACGCCCTACCAACTGAGCTAAGGGCGCCCCCTACTAACAAAGTTTTGTCAAAAAAAGTTTTACTACAGGCTATATAAAAAATATATATTTTGTTGTTAGAAAAACATCTTTAGGGATTTCAGACATGTATAATGTTTTGACATAATGTGTTGGATAGATATCGAAATAAGTCGCCGAAGTCTAAATTGCGAAACACATACCGGAATTCACCCTAAATAAATACACTCACCTGCTACTTTATTAGGTACACCTGTTAAAGGTCTTGTTTACACATATAACTAATCAGCCGATCACATGTCAGCAACTCAATGCATTTAGGCATGTAGACCTGGACGGGACAACTTATTGAGGTTGAAACCGAGCAACAGAATGGGGAAGAAAGGGGTTTAAGTGACTTTGAACATGGCAATGTTGAGGGTGCTAGGAGGGCTGGTCTGAGTATCTCAGAAACTGCTGATCTACTGGGATTTTTCACACACAACCATCTCTAGGGCTTACAGAGAATGCATTGAGTTGCTGCCATGTGATTGGCTGATTAGTTATATGTGTTAACAAGAAA
>CM049416.1:23237500-23257500 GCA_026929865.2 Hyperoplus lanceolatus
GTCCCATGGAAACGCACTGACTGTCATGCCCCCAAATATCTTATCATAATGAGAATGGAAAATTAACGGTTATAAAACTTGTGTTTTTATGCCCCCCCTGCTTTTAGCTTCCTATGCAAGTCTTATTTGTATCTACAGCTCCGGAAAACATGAAGAGACCAGTCTGGATTTTTCTTCAATCTTCATCTCTACATTACTTATTGAAAATGCTCTTAATTACCAAAAATGTATTGGAATTTGATAGAAATGTTGTCAGTAGTTTATATTATAAAAACCAAAATGTTCATTCTACTCAAACATATGCCTATAAATAGTAAAACGAGAGACACTGAACATTTGGAGTGGGCTCTTGATTTTTTCCGGAGCTGAAAGGGAGCAATGTTATGCAGATTCTTTGAATATTCCCTCATTTACAAATATGCGAATGGAGCAGGCATTATATTTTGATACTGTTGTTAATCAATGTGCATTGTCCATTATCAAAAATGATAATATAAAGAGGAATATATTTCAGTAAATGCATGAGTATTTATGTGTATTTTTGCTGTGTGTTTCAGTGACTATGTGATTGAGGAGAAAACGGCCGTTCTGCAGAAGAGAGAGAGTGAAGGATTCGGCTTCGTACTGAGAGGAGCGAAAGGTAAGAATAGATAGATGGATGGATGGATGGATGGATGGATGGATAGATAGATAGATAGATAGATAGATAGATAGATAGATAGATAGATAGATAGATAGATAGATAGATAGATAGATAGATAGATAATAGCCTCTGTTCTCTGTCTTTCAGCGGAGACCCCCATAGAGGAGTTTGCCCCCACCCCAGCCTTTCCTGCTCTCCAGTACTTAGAGTCAGTGGATCAGGGGGGCGTCGCCTGGAGGGCCGGGCTACGGACAGGGGACTTCCTCATAGAGGTAACGGCTTCACACACACACACACACACACACACACACACACACACACACGTAACTATTAACATTTACAACATCAAAATCAGTGAATATCATGATCCACTACCTGTCTATACTGTGTGTGTGCTGGTGTTAATACACAGCCTAGGCTCTGTAAATGGTTGAGGGTTAACAAAGGGGCCACCATGTAGCAACATGCCCGTTTACAGAGCTTTGGTTGTGTGTGTTTTTTTTTTTTAAAGATAATTTTTTGAGCATTTTTGCTTTTGATTAGATCTAGATTAGAGTTTTGTAGAGACAGAGATGAAATGTGTCAGAGAGGGGGAATGACATGCAGAGAACGACCCGGGCTGGATTCTAACCCGGATCTGCTGTGAAGAGGACTGACAGACAGACAGACAGACAGACAGACAGACAGACAGACAGACAGAGAGGGGAATGACATGCAGAGAACGACCCGGGCTGGATTCTAACCCGGGTCTGCTGTGAAGAGGACAGACAGACAGAGAGGGGAATGACATGCAGAGAACGACCCGGGTTGGATTCTAACCCAAGTCTGCTGTGAAGAGGACAGACAGACAGACAGACAGACAGACAGACAGAGAGGGGAATGACATGCAGAGAACGACCCAGGCTGGATTCTAACCCGGGTCTGCTGTGAAGAGGACAGACAGACAGACAGACAGACAGACAGAGAGGGAATGACATGCAGAGAACGACCCGGGTTGGATTCTAACCCAAGTCTGCTGTGAAGAGGACAGACAGACAGACAGACAGACAGACAGACAGACAGACAGACAGACAGACAGACAGAGAGGGGAATGACATGCAGAGAACGACCCGGGCTGGATTCTAACCCGGGTCTGCTGTGAAGAGGACAGACAGACAGACAGACAGACAGACAGAGAGGGGAATGACATGCAGAGAACGACCCGGGCTGGATTCTAACCCGGGTCTGCTGTGAAGAGGACAGACAGACAGACAGACAGAGAGGGGAATGACATGCAGAGAACGACCCGGGCTGGATTCTAACCCGGGTCTGCTGTGAAGAGGACAGACAGACAGACAGACAGACAGACAGACAGACAGACAGACAGACAGACAGACAGACAGACAGAGAGGGGAATGACATGCAGAGAACGACCCGGGTTGGATTCTAACCCAAGTCTGCTGTGAAGAGGACAGACAGACAGACAGACAGACAGACAGACAGACAGACAGACAGACAGACAGACTGACAGACAGAGAGGGGAATGACATGCAGAGAACGACCCGGGCTGGATTCTAACCCGGGTCTGCTGTGAAGAGGACAGACAGACAGACAGACAGAGAGGGGAATGACATGCAGAGAACGACCCGGGTTGGATTCTAACCCAAGTCTGCTGTGAAGAGGACAGACAGACAGTACACACAACCAGCGTTTTCCAGAATCACTGACTCCACCTTCTTAATATTTTCTGTCTCCCTGTCTGTCTCCCTCCCTGTCTGTCTGCCCTGTCTATCTATCTATCTGTCTGTCTCTTTATCTGTCTCCCTCCCTGCCTGTCTGTCTCTCTCCCTCCCTCCCTGTCTGTCTCCCTCCCTCCCTGTCTCCCTCCCTGTCTCCCCCCCTGCCTGTCTGTCTCTCTGCAGGTGAATGGGGCGGACGTGGTGAAGGTTGGTCATCGTCAGGTGGTGGGTCTGATCCGTCAGGGGGGAAGCAGACTGCTCATGAAAGTCGTTTCAGTCTCAAGGAAATCTGAAACATCGAACCTGGTCCGGAAGAAAGGTTCTAAAGCTGTTTATTATAATGTTGTTTCAGCTTGGGAAGAAAGGTTCTAAAGCCGTTTGTTATGATGTTGTTTCAGCTTGGGAAGAAAGGTTCTAAAGCTGTTTATTATAATGTTGTTTCAGCTTGGGAAGAAAGGTTCTAAAGCCGTTTGTTATGATGTTGTTTCAGCTTGGGAAGAAAGGTTCTAAAGCTGTTTATTATAATGTTGTTTGGTCCGGAAGAAAGGTTCTAAAGCTGTTTATTATAATGTTGTTTGGTCCGGAAGAAAGGTTCTAAAGCTGTTTATTATAATGTTGTTTGGTCCGGAAGAAAGGTTCTAAAGCTGTTTATTATAATGTTGTTTGGTCCGGAAGAAAGGTTCTAAAGCTGTTTATTATAATGTTGTTTCAGCTTGTGAAAAATAAGCAGAAAATGCATTTTTTTTTAAAGGCTTTATTCACACTTATATTGTAAATAAAGATTTTAACTCTGGCTTTATCCAACTTATAGATTTTTTTTTAAATTAATTCAAATACTTAAAGGTGCAGTGTGTAATATGACATCATCAAGAAAGTTCTACAAAGTTCTAGAATGCAACGCTCCCTGGGTAACCCCACCCCTTTAGAATAATAACAGAAGCTACAGTGGCCTTCAAGGACAAGAACAATTCTAAATTTTAAACAATGCACCTGAGGACATTCCAACTATGACACTTTCAAGATGGTGGCACTAGGCCTTGGTCCAAAATATGCAGAAAAATATGGACATATATGAGACCCTTTCTGAGGGAAAAAAATAATAATTCTAAAAAAAAATTTCAGCTATTATGCACTAAATTAAATGTACTTATGGATATTATAATTATTTTCTACAAAATCTGCTAGGAAATAAAACCCAAAATTCTACACACTGCAGCTTTAAATCAATCATGTTCTATTCTATTGGTAGCTTTTGTACTTCAAGTTATCATTACAACATTATGATAAGAATCACACATA
Organism: Hyperoplus lanceolatus; assembly: GCA_026929865.2. Lineage (NCBI taxonomy): Eukaryota > Metazoa > Chordata > Actinopteri > Uranoscopiformes > Ammodytidae > Hyperoplus > Hyperoplus lanceolatus. The sequence goes on from CM049416.1 coordinate 23,241,161, forward strand.
CAAAGCCTTACTTACATACTGTTTTACTTAGAGTAAATGGCTTTGCTCTGCCAAAATATTAGCAGAAGTAGTTAGTGTAGTAACTCTCATACTGCGATCTGATTGGTTGTTGTCTCTCTTAGCCCCGCCTCCTCCCAAACGGGCCCCGAGCACCTCACTGACTCTACGATCCAAGTCCATGACCGCCGACCTGGAGGAGATAGGTAACACACACACACACACACACACACACACACACACACACGCAGGTACACACACTCGCACGTACACACACACACACACACTACAAACACACTCGCACACGCACACACACACACACACACTACAAACACACACACACACACACACACACACTCGCACGTACACACACTCGCAAATACACACACACACACACACACTACAAACACACTCGCATACACGCACACTCACACACACACACACACACACTACAAACACACACACACACACACACACACACACACACACACACTCGCACACCCACACACACACACACTCAGTCTCTCTCTCTCTCTCTCTCTCTCTCTCTCTCACACACACACACACACACACACACACACACACACACACACACACACACACACACACACACACACACACACACACACACACACACACACACACACACACACACACACACACACACACTACTCTCAGTCTCTCTCTCTCTCTCTCTCTCTCTCTCTCTCTCTCTCTATCTCTCTCTCACACACACACACATACACACACACACACACACACGTTTGCACTTCTATCTTTGTGAGGACACTCATTGACATAATGCATTCCCTAGCCCCTTCCCAAACCCTAACCATCAAAACTAAATGCCTAACCCCAACCCTTACACTAACCCTAACATCAACAACCTTAAAACCTAGTGTTAACCCTCAAACAGCCCTTATAAGGCCTGTCCTTAAAACCTAGTGTTAACCCTCAAACAGCCCTTATAAGGCCTGTCCCAAAGTGAGAACCGGACAAAATGCGTCCTCACTTTACAAAAATGTCCTAAAACTCAAATTGGTTCTCACAAAAATAGTTGTGCAAGTACACACAAACAAACACACACACACACACACACACACACACACACACACACACACACACACACACACACACACACACACAGAGTGAAAGTGTGTCGTTGACCTTTGCTCTGTCTGCAGCCCGGAGGAGACGCATTGGTGAGTCACATGATATGAATGTTGTTGGTGTTTATTTACATGTTTGTTTGTTTGTTTGTTGGTCTCATGGCATGATGTCAGAGTTATGCATGTTGCACCGCCATGTTTCTACAGTAGCTCAGAACGGACAAACTTAACGGCCTTACACGTTTTTATATATAGTGGGCGTCCTGGGGAAATGCACCTGTTGGAAGACCAAGAAGAAGAAGAAGTACTATAGAATAAATAACTAAATACATCTTCACCTCATCACTTGATATTGTAGGAAAGACTTGAGGCAGTGGTGGATGATGCCATCTTTAGTAACTATAGCTTCTTGTCCTTGAAGGCCACCGTAGCTTCTGTAAATTTTCCTCTAAAGGGAGGGGTTAGCAAGGGAGCGTTGACATCTACAATCTCACCACTAGATGAGGCTAGATATTATGATATTTATGTAGATATAAAAGACTATGTGTTGATTTTGGCATTGCTGTTTTTTCAACTTGCTTGTCATGTTGTTGTTGTTGTAAATGGTAAATGGACTTGACTTGAATAGCGCTTTTTAGCCGATTTTCCCTGCCCCAAATCGCTTTACATTTCTGACCACATTCACCCATTTACACACACACACACACACACACACACACACACACACACACACACACACACACACACACACACACACTCATACACTGATGGCATGGTGTCTGAATTCAAAGCTGTAGTATTGTTTGTTTACGTTGTTCTTTATGTTGTTTGTGTCTCAGAGAAACTCGACGAGATGTTGGCGGGAGGGAAACAGGAAGTGGTTTTACGTCGCCGGCCGTCAGACGACTTTAGAGCCGCGACGGTGAAACAACGACCGACCAGCCGACGCATCACACAGGCCGAGATCAACGTGAGAAAATAAAACTAATGAATCCACATTAAAAGGAGTATTTAAAGGTGCAGTGTGTAGTTTCAGAGGAGGGGGATTTGTTAACATTCACAGAGCCTGCAGTTAGTTTATTACACATATTTACTCTACATGTAATTCACACAGGCCGAGATTACTGTGAGAAAAATAAATCCATTTCTAAATCGATATACATGTCCACGTGTACATAGGTATTTAAAGGGGTCCTTAAAGTAGCTACGAGGAACTTTTAAATATTTCTCAAACAGTCTCATTTTTCCTCTGATGATCATAAATTACATGTAACAGCAAACGAGACCTTCAGTGCAAAGAATGCTGTTTTTGTATAGTTTTTCTTAATGCCTTTGTCATGGGTATACGCTCACCCAGGAACAACAGCTGGCGTGGTAAAAACACTACCGCTTTTGTCCAAAGGGGGGCGCTAGAATTAACACAAACGAAAAGTTCCTCGGAGCACTTTTAAAACATAGTCAGAAAGAAGTAAGAATAAAACAAGTCCTACAATAGTCAGGAATTCTAAATATTAAACCTCCTGCGAGGAACTTTTGAATATTTCTGAAACGGTCTAATTTTTTCTCTGATGGTCATAAATGTATTCAATCTAAAACTAACCTAAAGTGTGTGTGTGTGTGTGTGTGTGTGTGTGTGTGTGTGTGTGTGTGTGTGTGTGTGTGTGTGTGTGTGTGTGTGTGTGTGTGTGTGTGCGCGTGCGTGCGTGCGTGCGTGTGCGTGCGCGTGTGTGTTCAGTCCTTGTTTGAGCGACAGGGTCTCGTGCCTCCTTCACTTCCGGAGAAGAGCACCATGGCTTTACCCCGAGGAATGTCCAGAACCAAGAGCTTTGGTGAGACACACACACACACACAGACAGTCTTGTGATCTTGTGTAAATTGGGGTTTCTTAATACAGAATTGTCAACCATCTGAAAAGTAAGTATGTTTATTCTTGATACATTTTACTTCATGTGTAATGTGACATTGAATTTGAATGTGAAATTAAAAGTGTATTTAAAGCTTTGGGATTCTTGAAAAAGTTGAGCTTTTATTTTGAAATTGTTGGAAAAGTCCCTCCATTCTTCTCTTTAAAAACTGTATGAAAACCGTGATAATATGTGAACTTTTAATGTTCCATTGTGACTTTGCCAGGCGTTATAGTCTGAAATATTTATTGTTTATTTTGTTTAACTGTCTCCATTTTAACCCCAACAGACGCCCTAGAAGACGACTGTAAAAAAATTATAAAACTAACAAAAACTAACGATAATATTTAACATTTAAAATCTCCATTTTTTATTTTTTGCCAGACGCGAACATATTTTGAATTGACAATAAGGTTGACTTTGACCATATATCTGGAAAAAACTCCCAGAAAACTTGAGGTCTTCTGCAGCTCTCAGCCCTTTTAAAGGTGCAGTGTGTAATATGACATCATCAAGAAAGTTCTACAAAGTTCTAGAATGCAACACTCCCTGGGTAACCCCACCCCTTTTGAATAATAACAGAAGCTACAGTGGCCTTCAAGGACAAGAACAATTCTAAATTTTAAACAATGCACCTGATGGCATTCCCAAAACATGGATGCCTTCATAAGACTTGCCTGCTCAATGTACAAAATGTAATATTAATATTTGTAATTCTCCGCTCAGGAGGATAATTCAGATTATTGGCAAAGGTGATTTTACACCAATGAGGACATATTTATGAATGAGGATATTGATTTTAGCTAATAAATTACTTAAAATGTTACACAGTGTCCCTTTAAATCAAATCTATAGACTTTTTCTGTTTCCCTTTTAACCTGTCATATTTTCTGTCTTCTTCTGTCTTGTCTGTTTTTATTTTAGGCTTGAATATTACTCTTCAATAACTGCATGAACCCTGGTCATATTTGACAATTAAAATCTCCATTTTTATTTTTCGCCAGGCGCCCCAGAGGACGACCGTATCTCAGCTCTGATGAACGAGAGCCGATTCCCTCGCAGCTCCTCGCTGACGGAGAGTTTCATCCCCCCTCCCCCACAGACAGCCCCCCCTCCCCCGCCTTCTCCCTCTCCTCTCTTCCTCCTGGACTCAGGACCCCCTCCCTCCTTCCTCCCTCCTCCCCCACCCAACAGAGGGGACGGACTCACACGCTCCAGGTACACACGCTTATTCTCTACTTATATATTTCATTTTGAATTTAATTAAAAACATTTTTTTTTTAAATTATTTATTTTTGTTCATATTTTTTTTTCTATTTAAAGTTAAAAATGTAATACATTTTAGATTTTTATTTTTAGGTTAAATTATATATATATATATATTTTTTATAATCTCCTAATCTCCTAATAATAAATCTCCAGAATCACTGACTCGACCTTTGAGCACACTCACAGATTTTTTTTTCGTACCCGAGGTTTTGAATGTTGCCATGTCAAAATACGTTTTACTTTCTTTCATCTCTAGCTTCAAACCCGGGGCTGAACCCAGACTACAGGAGCTCTCTGATTCGCCGACCAGAAGCCACGCCCACGCAGAGCGACAGAGGAAAGCCAGGTCTGTCTGTCTATCTGTCTGTCTGTGTGTCTGTCTGCCTGCGTCTGTCTCTCCTCTTCCATACTAATCATGTTTAAAGTCTCTACGAGGAACTTTTAAATATTTCTGAAACAGTCTCATTTTTCCTCTGATGATCATAAATTACATGTAACAGCAAACAAGACCATCAGTGCAAAGAATGCTATTTTTATATAGTTTTTCTTAATGCCTTTGTCATGGGTATACGCTCACCCAGGAACAACAGCTGGCGTAGTAAAAACACTTCCACTTTTGTCCAAAGAGGGCGCTAGAATTAACACAAACTGAAAGTTCCTCTGAGCACCTTTAATTCGAAATGTGTCATATCGTGTAGACTGTGAATCCCACTGAGGTAAATTACTAATTTGTGATATTGGGCGAAATATATATAAAAAAAAAAAATTATTCCATTTTTATTTCAGGTCTATGATCATCCTTCAAGACACACCGCAGCTACAACTCCAGCCCGACACACACACCACTGCTGCTGCGCCTGCCGCGTCCACACACACACTCACACACACAGCCACACACACATCCACTCTCTCCCTACACAGCTTAAGCCCCTCCCTCGGCCACTCGCCGCTGTCACGGCGACGGGGTCGGCAAATAGAAAACCCATATGCTAACGTGGGACAGCAAGCTCCGCCTTCCAAACCCCAACGCAGGAAATCACCTTTACTGAAGCAGCTACCTGTGGAAGAGCAACAGGGTAAGGGATACACACACACACAAGCACAAACACACACACAGGGCATGCACGCAGGCACGCACAGACACACACACACACAGGGCACACACACACCGCACGCACAAACACATACACACACACACGGCACGCACACATAAACGCACACACACACACACTTTATTGGACCTGACTAATTTTATATTTTATAAATATCTGCGATAAATTAATTTTATCATCCAATATCTACTTTGAGAGCTAAAAAAAACATAAACTAACTAAAGGCAAAGCAAGGTAGGGCAAGTTTATTTCTATAGCACAATTCAGACACAAGCCCATTCAAAGTGCTTTACATCAAGTATAGAATATACATCAGAAAAGCGAATGAAAAATATAGTGCTTATAACCAAAGCTGATTCGCTTTTCTCCCAGGGCTTCTAGGGATCCATGGTCATGACCTGGGACCGTCCCGGGCTGAGTTGTACCAGCAGCAGGTGCTGTCTGAGCGGGCCAGAGTGCAGGGCAGGCGCTCCTCTCTCTTCCTCTCTGTGGAGGGAGCCGGCTCAGAACACCAGGTATGCTAATGCTAAGAGCTAATACTTTTAGAAAGGTTTAAAGCTGCAGTGTGTAGAATTTTGGGTTTTATTTCCTAGCAGATTTTGTAGAAAGTAATTATAATATACATAAGTAAATTTAATTTAGTGCATAATTGCTGAAAAAAATGTTTTGAATTTTTTTTTTTCCCTTAGAAAGGGTCTCATATATGTCCATATTTCTGCATATTTTGGACCAAGGCCTAGTGCCGCCATCTTGAAAGTGTCATAGTTGGATTGTCATCAGGTGCATTGTTTAAAATTTAGAATTGTTCTTGTCCTTGAAGGCCACTGTAGCTTCTGTTATTATTCTAAAGGGTTGGGGTTACCCAGGGAGCGTTGCATTCTAGAACTTTGTAGAACTTTCTTGATGATGTCATATTACACACTGCACCTTTAAATTTTTTTCTTTTTTCTTTCATTTTCTTTTTTTTTTACTTTGACTTTGACTTTTTTTAATTTATTTTTTACATATTTATTAATTTTGCATTTTAACTAATGACACATGAATACACAAGTTAGATTATGTTAAAAATTAAAATTAGTTATCAATCATACAAACAAATAAAGGTTTATGACAAAAATTATGAAGACAGTTGTCTCTCTTCCTGTCTGTGGAGGGAGCCGGCTCAGAACCCCAGGTAGGGATATAGAACTAACATAGTTTTAGAAGGTTGACATTTCTGTATTATTATTTTATGTATTATTCTCATATGGGCGCTCATGGTGTAGTGGTTAGACCCCCTCCATAGAGTCTCAGTCCTCTTCACAGCAGACCCGGGTTAGAATCCAGCCCGGGTCGTTCTCTGCATGTCATTCCCCCTCTCTGACACATTTCATCTCTGTCTCTACACACTGTCTAATAGGCCTAAAGCATGAAAAAAAAATCCCAATAAGCAGAAACATACAGAAGGTTGTCTTTATTAGAAACCTTTTAAGATATTTTTTATTTTATTTTTTGCTTTATTAGACAGTGTGTAGAGACAGAGATGAAATGTGTCAGAGAGGGGAATGACATGCAGAGAACGACCCGGGCTGGATTCTAACCCGGGTCTGCTGTGAAGAGGACTGAGCCTCTATGGGCTATATAAAGTATTTTTTGATTGGTTTCATATAATATTCTTATATTTATCGATACTGTATTATATTTCTTTCTCCCCAGGTTCCTCTGATGACCCAGAGTCACTCTATGGACGACCTGGGGGAGCTTCCCCCTCCAGCTCCGGTTCTCTCCCCCTCACCGACTCCTCACACCTTCCTACACCCACTGACCGGCAAACCTCTGGGTAGGGCTGTGTGTGTGTGTGTGTGTGTGTGTGTGTGTGTGTGTGTGTGTGTGTGTGTGTGTGTGTGTGTGTGTGTGTGTGTGTGCGTGTGCGTGTGAACTTGTTGATTGACAGGGAAACCTCTGGGTAGGCCGTGTGTTAAATCTCTGTGGTTTGCTTTAGTCTGGCTTGATTCTAAATGAGTGGATGATAATGAACAAGTTAAAATAAACAATTCTTAGATACTTATCAGCCTATTAGTTAAATACATGCTAGGATGACCTTGGACAAAAATCTTTAAGGCAATCCACAAAATAGGAATGACTTAGAGTGGATAGATGGGAACAAACTCTCAAGGTACTATACCAAATAAAAGAGGACCTAGGATTGAACTTTGAGGGACTCCACAAAATAGCAAACATAGAAAAAGGACATAATCTTGAGTTACTGCTGAAAAAACCTCCCTTTAATCTCCTCTCTTCTCTCCACAGACCCTTCGTCTCCTCTCGCCCTTGCTCTGGCCGCCCGAGAACGAGCGCTCACGGCCCGCACGCCGAGCCCGGAGCCCCAGAGACACAGACACCCGTCCGGCTCCACCACGCCTATCCCCACCCCCGCCGCAAGCCCCGACGGACGAATCAAGCGCATCACCCCAATGCCCACCCCTCAAAGCAGCCCCGAACCACGCTCCTCCAAACGCACCACCCCTCAAACTAGCCCTGAGCAACGAAGCAAGCGCGCCACCCCTCCTCCTCCACTGCAAACTAGCCCCGAATTAAGACACAAACGAATCATAACTCCATTGTCGTTCCCGGACGGACAGGTGGTGGAAAGACCCGAAACGGAAGGCGGAATGACGTCGCCCGCGGGGAACACCTCCGGAACGCTGGAGACCTGCGACTGCGTTGCCGCCGACGATGACGACGCCATCTTGTGCCAACGAAAGTCAAATCATTTCTTCTTCTTCTACTGCGTCTTCGTCGTCTACGGTCGCTGCTTTGATTGACAGGCGAAGGAGTCTGACAGTCGGTAGTTCTGAAGAGGAGGGAGCTGCGTATACAGTCACCCTCCCATCGGCTTTGCTGTCCTCGAGCGACGAAGAAACAAGAGAAGAGCTGCGTAGAATCGGATTGGTAGCACCGCCGCCTGCTTTTGCCACTTCCTCAAACCTAGCTAGCTTAGCATCAATAAGACAAGGAGACAGAGATAGCGGTGCCTCGGATTCCCTAAACAGACAAGGAGAAGACTCGGAAGGAATTATGGACGACAGGCTTCAAGACAGTTCAACTTCGCCTAGCTCGCTACCGCCGTCCATAACCTTAGCGTCTCCACCCGTACCAACTTCTCCCATCTCCCCTACGGCAACACACGCTTCCCCGACGTCCCCCGCGACTTCTCCGAGTGCTTTAAAGCCCCGTTTGCGTTCCCCGATAGGTAGAGGGCGGTCGCAACTCCGAGATCCCCTCTTGAAGCAGTCGTCGGATAGCGAGCTGCTACCATCCAGCGCGTCCACTCAATCAACATCCCCATTCTGCTCTTCCCCGACTGGCGGAGGTCCAAGGCAGCCGCGATATCTCTTCCAACGGAGGTCGAAATTATGGGGTGGAGGTGGCGGTGGTGGCGAAAATGTCGAAAATCGTGGTGGTTTTAACCCGGACGAATGTGTAGGACGTCCTGCTGCTTTAGGGGGTCAAGGGGGCGTTGTTTCAGGCCCCGTTTCTGTGTCTGGGTCGGTGGCGGATTTATCGAGTCGGTCGGTGTCGGCGATGGAGCTTAGCAACAGAGGAGGGGGAGGAGGGGGAGGGGGGGGAAACACCGGGCTGGAACTGGCCAATCGGCTTCAGCTGCTGAACAAAGACAGTCACTCACTGGGGGAGGAGCCAAGTCCCCTCGACCCTGAACGCAGGTCACCTGTAGGGGGCTCCAGGTAAATATGAAACGTGTGGGCCAGTAACCTTAGATCTGTGTGTGTGTGTGTGTGTGTGTGTGTGTGTGTGTGTGTGTGTTTGTATGTTTGTCCCTGTGTTCCAATCCCCATACTTCCCTACTATTTAGTACGCCAGAAAAATATTTAGGATGTCCCAATACATCCAGGTCAATTGTAGTATGCTGAAAATACATAAATGCCCCACTAACTCCAATAGTGATTTTGAGTGTTCGTCTTTATTCTTGACATTTCTCAACATAATGAAAAAAAACCCATCCCTATCTGATTTGTTTTTCTCTCCTGTGGCCCTAAAACTCTTCTGTACTTTAGTATGTAGTGTAGTAAAAAAAAGTATGTGATATAAAACACAGGGGTGTGTGTGTGTGTGTGTGTGTGTGTGTGTGTGTGTGTGTGTGTGTGTGTGTGTGTGTGTGTGTGTGTGTGTGTGTGTGTGGGTGTGTGTGTGTGTGGGGGGGGGGTGTGTGTGTGTGTGGGTGTGTGTGTGTGCTTGTTGTAACAGAATCTGTCATTTGTGTTGTTGCAGATGTGTGGACAATGGAGAGAGTAAATCGTAGGTTTTTATCTCTGGTAAACATTTCTCGTTATCGCTCCGAGATTATTTTAAAGAAGCTACGAGGAACTTTTAAAGACCATCAGTGCAAAGAATGCTATTTTTATATAGTTTTTCTCAATGCCTTTGTCATGGGTATACGCTCACCCAGGAACAACAGCTGGCGTGGTAAAAGCACTACTGCTTTTGTCCAAAGGGGGCGCTAGAATGAACACACACTGAAAGTTCCTAGGAGCACCTTTAATTCGCTTTAACAGCTAAACTAACAATCACTCTCTACGCAGACGATTAACTACTATATGTCTAAAACTATTATCCCGTCTGTCTTCTCGAATAAAACTAATTCTTTGCCTGCAGTGTTTCACCTTAATAACAATGTTAACACGTTTACTTACAACTGTATCAAAGGGACACTGTGTAACATTTTAAAGGCCTACTTCACCGGTTAGAATATGAAGGTGTATTGAACTCTGAGATCCTATTTAGTATAAATGTGCAAAAAAAATTGAAATCGGATCATCTTAGCCTGAGAAAAGGCAGAAAGAGTGTTTTATGGTCTCACTGTCCAACCCTACAGTTTCCTTCTTGTGCCATCACAGTAAGCGTTAGGATTAACAGGACAGCTGGGCCAAGGGAAGACTGAGGGAAGACTGAGGGAAGAAAAACCTCATTCATTATATTATAATAGTTATTTTATAATGATAGAACGCTGGTTCCGTTTGGGTGAAGTATTCCTTTAAAGAGGACCTATTATACTACTTTTCTGGTCTTAATTTCTTGTTTTATACTGCTATAGAGCAACCTGACACGAATCACATCACAAAAAACTATGTAGATTTTCGGGAAACTCTTTTTCTTATTTTGGCGATCCAGCAAGTCCTGTCAACACTTGAGTGTGTGTGCTTCGGCCATCTCCGCTCCCTCCGCCTGTGCTTCGGCCATCTCCGCTCCCCTCCCCCCCCCCCTCCTGCAAACCCCACTCCGTTGTGATTGGTTACCTTCCTTCCGGAACACTTTCAGTGGCGGGAAGCGCAAGCATGGACCTATAAGGGCGCGAGGCAGACGCGAACAGGGAACAGTGACAGCATTACCATACATGGAAACATCCGCGTGGTGACAACACCAAGTTACATGCGACGTCATGATATTACAAGGCGTCAAACCTCTTTGAACACGTGACTTTCTCGACTGGCTAGAATAGTGTTTAGTGCTCTGCACAGACACCCCAGACGGTCAGCAGGGAATATGTCGAAATGCATGTAAGTCATTATTTGATAATTTAGTATGGTTAAGCATGACTATGAATCATCATAACAACGTTTATAGGTCATAAAAGTCAAAAAGCATCATAGGTCCTCTTTAAGTAATGTATTTGCTAAAATCAATATCCTCATTCATAAATATGTCCTCATTGGTGTAAAATCACCTCTGCCAATAATCTGAATTATCCTCCTGAGCGGAGCATTACAAACATTAATATTACATTTTGTACATTGAGCTGACAAGTCTTATGGAGGAATCCATGTTTTTGGAATGTCATCAGGTGCATTGTTTAGAATTTAGAATTGTTCTTGTCCTTGAAGGCCACTGTAGCTTCTGTTATTATTCTAAAGGGGTGGGGTTACTCAGGGAGCGTTGCATTCTAGAACTTTCTAGAACTTTCTTGATGATGTCATATTACACAGTGCCCGTTTTAGTGACATTTACATAATTTATACAAATCTCCACCTCTTTTAATGTGTGTTTTGTCGCAGGTTGTTTTCCAGTCTCGGGGAGCTCCACACCATCTCCCAACGAGGCTTCGGCGGGACCACCTATTCCGTGCGACCGGGAAACCGCTACCCCGTGACCCGCCGCAGCCCTTCCCCGAGCCCCTCTCCATCGGACCGCTCCGCGCCACACACGCCCACCTCCTCCGAACGCGAGCGGCCCGATCTCAGCTCCGGTCGCGCGCTCACCATCCTAAAATCCTCCTCCCTCAGCCTACCCTCCGAGCCGAAAGAGGTCCGATTCGTCATGCGTAGTGCGAGCGCCCGTACGAGATCCCGGAGCCCATCCCCGTCTCCGCACGCTTCCCCCTGCCCTTCGCCTGTCCTCAGCGGGCCTTTACTGGCGCTGAGACCCTGGAGACAACGCCCGCTAAATCTATGGAATAAATACGACGTAGGGGATTGGCTGGAGAGCGTGGGTCTAGCCGAGCATCGACAGCGCTTTCAAGAACACGAAATCGAAGGGTCCCATCTTCCAGCGCTCACCAAAGACGACTATGTGGAATTAGGGGTCACCAGATTGGGCCACAGAATCAACATCGAGAGGGCGCTGAGGCAAATGCTGGATGGCTCAAATTGACCAGAAGGAAACACACTATATGACCTGTAGTAACCTTTTACTTTTAGGAGAATTCTGAAATGAACTGAACTGTGTGACCTCAGACATTTAGTTTCATCTAATCTTTGACTTTAGGATTTCTCAGTAGTGAATGAATCTTTTAGATCTTTTTACCGATAATGTGGAACCTAGATTTTTCTTTGAGGGATTTTAGTGGGATTTTTTTTGGCTTATCAGCTCTTTGACCAAGTGAAAATAACGGAGTATAGGCCTACAAGATTTAATTCGGCATCTGTCAATGTTTTTTTGGTATTTCAATATTTTCAGAAATGTTTGAGTATATAATAAAATTTGGCAATTTTGCTAATTATGCGTAAATTTGCATCTCTTTAAAAAAAATAAAATCTAGATTTGCGATATTTTGGAATAATAGTGTCCAAAGTTTGTACAGAACAGATTTTGGATACAGCCGTTAAAAAAAAAAAAAAAAAAAAAAAAATACTATGTACATGTCTTAAAAAATGCATTTTCAGCATGTTTTTAAGAACAACATGTCTCATAAATCAGACAATTAGCAACATATGAACAAATGCTTCTGTAATAACCTTCAGAATAGTGCTGAGAATGATGGAAAATGAGTTTCAACACAAACGCAAATTGACTATTGATCATAGAGCTGATATGACCCCCCAAAAAAAATTGATTTATTAAATGAGACGGGTTTATTTTCATCTTGCCAAATATATCTGGGCTTTTTTCCTCGCGGATTTGGACAATTCTCGAAACGACTTGGAATCTCAACCTTAACAACACCAGATTCCTCCATCACTTTACTTTTAAAAAAAAACATTCTTATACCTTCGAATTTTTTCCTTTTTTTTGTTTTGCAAATATCACTCAGATATTCGAGAATTTAGTTTGTGTTCATTTTGGTTTTCATATATCTTATACTACTACTACTGATCATTTTAGAAATTTTAATGAAGAATTAACAAGTAATAATAATAATAATTAATGAATTAAGTGGTTATGTTGAAGACTTTCAGAGTTTATAAATGAATTTTTGAGTTCGATATGATTTGACAATGAGTTGAATTCCAAGCGACGTGTATTTTGGAATTTCATAATGATTTGTCAATGATGAGTGTGACTTCGTGATGACGTGTTGTGTGTATCAGGGAGAGCTGCAGAAAATGCTCCAAATATCGTTAGCCTCGTAGCATAATTGCCTAAATCATCCAAATCACATACTCTTTCTTTTTTACGACACTACATACTAAAGTACAGAAGAGTTGTAGGGCCACAGAAAGGAGAGAAAAAAAAATCAGATAAGGAAGATTTTTTTTTAAAATTTATGTCGAGCAATGTCAAGAATAAAGACAAATACTCAAAAATTCAATTGGAGTTAGTGGGGAATGTATGTATTTTCAGCATACTATAATTGACGTGCATGTATTGGGACAATCCTAAATCTTTTACTGGCATACTAAATAGTAGGGAAGTATGGGGATTGGGACGCAGGGCATATTTACTCTACTCTACTTTTATTCTACATCTACTCTATTCTACATCTACTCTACTCTACATCTACTTTTCGTTAGCCTAATTGCATAATTGCCTAAGTCATATTTTAAGGGTTATAGAGCAGGGTAAAGTAGATGTAGAGTAGAGTACGGTTGATATAGGGTAAAAGTAGAGTAGAGTAAATATAGGTTGCGTTCCGAATCGCATACTCTTTCTTTTTTCTATTCTACATACTAAATCCGACGATAAAAAGAATCTAGTTAGGATGCAGTAGGCATACTATTGGGACATGCTTTACTCTCTTATTTCATCATAACATTGCGCCTTGATCTTGCCTCTTGCTTTTATATCCGTCGCATCCCCGTTTGTTTTCATATGGAGGCTTCGTCAATTTGACGTCACTTCACGTGCGCACTGGATTGTGGGTCAGAATCGCCCAAATAGGATGCAGTTTTCAACACCAACAATCTTGGCCTCATGAAGTAGGACATCCGGGTACTTCTAACCATCCTAAATCTGGCCACAAGAATCGGGACATTCTAAATCTTTTTTGTACATACTATATAGTAGAAAGTATGCGATTCGGAACGCAACCATGATTTAGGCAATTATGCTATGAGGCTAACAAAATGTAAAAAAAAAAAAAAAAAACACTATTTGGTTTCTTAACCTACGTATTGAGGGCTGACTGTACAAGGTGCTATGTGTTAAAAGCCATCTGTACAGAATATATATTCTACCGTTCTCCCAATCTCTTCCCCTCTTATACTTTCCTTTACACTAACTCCTGAATCCCTTAAAGGGGCAGTGCGGTGTTTTTGAAGTGTGGTTGTATGAGGTAATAGTGCTTAGTTAGTGTGTTACCTTACGGAGATGGCGGTCAGTCACCTGCATGCACGCAAGCACACACACTGACGCACGCACGCACGCACGCACGCACACACACACACACACACACACACACACACACACACACACACATGTGTGTGCGTGACGGGCACTGATGGCCATCTCCATAAGGTAACACACTAACTAATGCAGTTAGTACCTCATACAACCACACTTCAAAAACACCGCACTATCCCTTTAACCCCCCTGTAACTTCTTGTTATTCCAAAATAATTCTTTCAAAAACTTTGGCTGTACCCGACATAATTAGACCTTATAGAGTATTTGTAACTGACCAGAAACAAGGCCATATAAGGAGTTTCCTCCCCTGCCATAATGGGGATACAGCTCTGGAAAAAATTAAGAGACCAGTCTGGATTTTTTTCTTAAATCTTCATCACTACTTTACTTTTTATTTTTTTTTTTTTTAAGGATATTTTTTGGGCATTGTTATGCTTTATTGATAGTGTAGAGACAGAGGTGAAATGGGGCAGAGAGGGGAGTGACATGCAGAGAATGACCGCGGGTGGGAATCGAACCCGGGTCCGCTGCTGGGCCCGGCCCGGGGGGGGACGCCCTACCAACTGAGCTAAGGGCGTCCCCATCTCTACATTACTTAATCATGGAAATGCTGTTAGTGACAACATTCTTATTGTACATTTGGTAGAAATGTTGTCAGTAGTTCATATAATCAAACCAAAATGTTCATTCTACTCAAACATATGCCTATAAATAGTAAAACGAGAGACACTGAATATTTGGAGTGGTCCTTTAATTTTTTCCGGAGCTGTATGTTCCCTGCCATACGTGGAGCTTTCTCCAGCACAAAAAGTGTTTCCCAGACTCTGTAAATAAAGTTTAAAACAGGCTTTTAGTAGAATTAATCAATTACAGTCTAGCCATGCATTCAATTGATATTATGACGATTTTGACATCTCTTGCAAAAAACTATTTTTTTTAAAGGTGCTATGAGGAACTTTTAAATATTTCTGAAACAGTCTTATTTTTCCTCTGATGATCATGAATTACATGTAACAGCAAACGAGACCATCAGTGCAAAGAATGCTATTTTGAAATAGTTTTTCTCAATGCCTTTGCCATGGGTATAGGAGGAAAGTTTGTTTATTCAGTTATGAGAATATACCTTAGAAAATGTTTCACTTGTCTGACACAGCCAAAGTTACACACTGCACCTTTAAAGTGACCAAAATACAAGCTGAGCTACAATCATAAATCCCAAAGTTGTAATAGTCGGAGCACAGAGCTGTAGAATGCAGAAGCTATTTACAGGACTCAACAGTGGACTTCATAGTCTGTTTAATATATATCTATACATCATGATAGAATAAGGTCGCTAAAGTGCAATAGAAAAAGTATAGTAGAAAATGACATATTTATTATTATATTATATTATATATTAAAGTATTTTAGCCCTACTGTATGTGATATTCCCACTCTGTAAACAGCCACTGACCAGCTGTTTCACTTAAAGTTATAGTGCGTAACTTCTGTCGCCCCCTCCCCCCCCCCCCATGAGGAATTCTGAGTAATTAACAACAACACTGTCGGTGCATCTACATGAGGTAAAGCCTTTAGTGATGGCTCATGGATTTTATACCTTCTGCTGTACGTCCAGGTTCTTTTTCATAGCAGTAGAATCAACAACTGAAACATTTCTTGGCCAAAATAAACAGTGTCAACCCTCCCCTCCCCCCTTCCTACCTCCCCCTTTCTAGCTTCCTATTTCTACAGTATGTTTGTAGTTCTGGAGTGAGTGGTGTGTGTGTAAATGTAGTTTTTTTCCCCTTTTTTCTAAATGAAAAAAACAAACTTATGAAGACAACGTATGAGCTCTGCAACGCAAACAGATTGTAACCTTTCATAATAAAACGTCATTTATTACAAAGTAAATT
>CM049416.1:23267500-23272500 GCA_026929865.2 Hyperoplus lanceolatus
TTACTACGCCAGCTGTTGTTCCTGGGTGAGCGTATATACCCATGACAAAGGCATTAAGAAAAACTATATAAAAATAGCATTCTTTGCATTGATGGTCTCGTTTGCTGCTACATGTCATTTATGATCATCAGAGGAAAAATGAGACTGTTTCAGAAATATTTAAAAGTTCCTCGTAGCGACTTTAAAGGTGGAGTCGGTGATTCTGGACAATGCTTGATTTCAAAATCACATTTTTTTGGTCAAAATCAGTGAATATCTCCTCATATAAATACACTTGCCTCGCCTTTAAATGACTTATATAAAAAATTCTACATTATTTTCGATCCAAATTTGACAGACAAACAAACTTAAACTACTGTGTACATTGTCCCTGTAGGTGGTGTGCTGCTGATGATGACAGGTTTGGCCAAGGACCAATCGGAAGGCAGGAGGCAGATTTCGGAGGCTGTGATTGGTGGAGCCGCTCTGGCAAAGTTCCGGGCTATGATGGAGGCTCAGGGCGTCGCCACGGAGACGGCTCGGCTGCTATGCGACACGCACACGGATTACCACAGTGTTCTGAGGAAATCTAAACATGAGAAACGCCTGGAGACTACAGAAGAAGGTGCAGTAAAGGAGGCTTTTAGTTTGAAAGGCAAACACAATGTGGGTGTGTAGTTCCAAAATAAAACACCAGTGTGTAAACGCTGCCATACTGACAAATAGAGAGAGTTTTGTGGAGCTGATAATAGGCTTAATCAACTTTGTGTCAACTTGTTTGGCGATGGCTTGAATGTAACCGACATTTGGGGCGCTCCGGTGGTGTAGTGGATAGAGCGTGTACCATATCGGCTCCGGCCTTCGTAGCAGTGGTCGCGGGTTCAAATCCGACCCGTGGACCTTTACTGCAGGTCCCCCCCTCTCTCTCTCTCTCTCTCTCTCTCTGTCTCCCCATTTGAGCTCTGTACTGTCTAATAAAGCTTGAAAAAGGCCAAAAAATTATTAAAAAATTAAAAAATGTAACCGACATTAATTAGTGTGAAAAAGTTACGCACTATAGCTTTAAGGTTGATAATATTTAGTGAAGCTTAATAAAACCTTGTGTGTACTTGTTGTATCCCTATGTGTACTTGTAACCCTATTTACTATATACTTATAGGTGTGGTAGTGGATTTCGACGGAATGATAATCGCTCAGATTCTCCATAAACTGGGGGCGGGACGAACGAAGCCGGACCAACCTGTCAATCACAGCGTGGGGGTCAGACTGCTGGTGTCGCTAGGGCAACGCGTTAAGAAAGGTGAGAGGAGGGGGCGCCCTTAGCTCAGTTGGTAGGGCGTCCCCCCCATGGGCCTCGGCCAGCTGCGGACCCGGGTTCAATTCCAGCCCGCGGTCGTTCTCTGCATGTCACTCCCCTCTCTGCCCCATTTCAACTCTGTCTCTACACTATCAATAAAGCATAAAAAAAATGCCAAAAAAAATATCTTAAAAAAAAAAAAAAGGTGAGAGGCAATGACAAACAAAAAAAAATATATGTTTATAATTAATTTTTCCTCAGAATATTTCCCCCTCTTCCCCTAATTGTGTTTTAATTATGAATGACATTTTTTATTAAGTTTATTGTAGGATTAAATATACATTTTATTAAATGATTTAATAATATTTTTTTCAATAATTTATTTAATTTTATTTATTTCATTAATCTAATAATGAATTACAACTTTTTTTTTTTAATAAATTATACAAACTCATTGTCTTATTTTGTCATTTTTTCAGGTGTTCCGTGGCTGCAGTTAGACTATGAGGATCCCGCTCCGACTGCCGAACAAATCGATCAACTTCAGAACGCTCTGAAACTCGGGCCGAAAGAAATACCAAAACAGAAGCTGGTGCAAGAGCTGCTGCTGCCTCAATAACAATATGTGTTTAAATAGACCTTTAAAGGAGCTATGCGGAACTTTTAAATATTTCTGAAACAGTCTCATTTTCCCTCTGATGATCATAAATTACATGTAACAGCAAACGAGACCATCAGTGCAAAGAATGCTAATTTTATATAGTTTTTCTTCATGCCTTTGTCATGGGTATACGCTCACCCAGGAACAACAGCTGGCGTAGTAAAAACACTACCGCTTTTTGTCCAAAGGGGGGCGCTAGAATTAACACACACTGAAAGTTCCTCGGTGCACCTTTAATATAACTGTAATATTTCTAATTTTCTTACAAATAAGAAAATGAAACAAATCTTAATAAATATTTTGCAAAATCAGTGTTTTATTTTAGAGATAACAACTGGAAAGTGAAGGTACATGTAAGTGCAATCTCATGCATTTCAACTGAATCATATTTTTAAAAATTGTTAAGTGTAATAACTGCTCACACACACACACACACACACACACACACACACACACACACACACACACACACACACACACACACACACACACACACACAAATTGATCTCATTTTTAGTAATAAGCCTGAGAGAATCACCAAATCTTTTAATCTTCTTACTGGTTTGTCAGATCACAATATGACTCTTATTTCAATAAAATTAACAAACAAACGATTTACTTATCGCCAAGACACAAATAAACATTCCCATGGTATAAGGAAACAAGACATTAATACATTTAAGGAAGAACTAGGTCAAATTGAGTGGACTGATGTTCTACAAACAGATGATCTAGAGGCCTCTTGTGAATCCTTTGTTGGCACAGTAGATAAAATTAAAGAAAATTACAACAAACCATTTAAAAACAGACGTGCCAAGAGTAACTTACCTTGGTTTAATGAGAAACTGTGGGATGTAATGAAAAAGCGTGATTTTGCTTTAAAGATAGCACTTAAGTCCAAATCAATTAAAGGCCTACTTCACCTTAAAGGCCTACTTCACCGGTTTGAATATGAAGGTGTATTGAATTCTGAGATCCTATGTAGTATAAATGTGCAAAAAAAATTAAAATCGGTTCACCCTAGCCTGAGAAAAGGCAGAAAGAGTGTTTTTTTAACCTTATATTTCTCTTTCTCGTGACATCACAGAAAGAGAAATATAGGGTTAAAAAAAAACGTACTTTGTAAATATTACTGTGATGTCACAGTAAAAGACATCACAGTAGATGCAGATGAAAATTAGCTTATAGCTAAATCTGGTACTGCTTATGTGCTGTACATTGTCCCTGTTCAATAAACAAATCAATAAAAATAAATAATGTTTTGAGTGATTTTTTTTATTAATTTTTTTTTCTGTTTGTTTTTAACCGACTGACAAAAAATAAAAGTGTTACAGATCACAAGTCTTTTATACTGAAATTATTATTTAATTTTAAAACGTTTACATTAATGATATGTTTTATCTTATTGTGAAATATAAGAACTGTGTTTACATACTGTGTGACCAACAGAGGGCGCGACACCTCAAGAGGACGCCATGAAATTCGATTTTTTCACTCAAAAAATTATAATTTCTGTCTTGTTTGTTTAATAAATGTCGGCCTATTTTAAATCTGTGGCCTTTCACTCAAATAGTTCTACATTTCTGCATACATCTAAAAACACTCAGGCTACATATTGAGATACAATTTTAATCAGTGTGAATGCTGGATCACTATTATATTATTTATTGAGATGTATTTCATTAATTTGAATTTTTACGTTATTGGGAAATAATGGGGTTTTCCCGTTTGTTGTTGTCTGGATGTTGAAACGTCATAACCCCCCCCCCCCCCCCCCCCCAGCCCCGCGCGCTCTGGCGTCACGGCGGCCTCTCTCGTCATGTGACGCTGCACGGAGGAGCAGGAAGTGACGAGGGCTCACTCCTCTGAGAAATCTGAGCACCACCGATATTACTGGCGTTTCCATTTTGTATGTGATATTCAATATTCAAGATGCTTTATTTAAGGGAGGGGGGCGCTCGTGGTGTAGTGGTTATACCCCCCCCCCCCTTTTACTACACTACATACTATATATTTTTTCATTATGTCGAGAAATGTCAAGAATAAAGATGAATACTCCAAAATGCTATTGGAGTTAGTGGGGCATTAATGTATTTTCAGCATACTACAATTGACCTGCATGTATTTGGACATCCTATATCTTTTTCTGGTATACTAAAATAGTAGGGAAGTATGGGGATTGGAACGCAAGGTAAGTCTTGTGTGTGTAGGTGTAAATAGAGTTACATTGCCCAACTTGTTTCTGACTCGAAGTGATCCATCTCTCCATCACATACTATCTTTGGCAGAGCTAGCCGGCTAACAGTTAGCTCTGAGAGACGCCATTAGTTGGGCTGGAAAGTACTCGTTCGTATCCGGTCAAAAACAGAATTAGCGCATAGTTTAGACACATTTACCACACCGCTACTAGTGGATATAAACACCAGTCCGATTCTCTTATGCTGTCGAGGCCTTTAAATCCGGATTTTAACTGTTTTTCCCAAGTCGGAAGCTGATGTTTAGCTGCGCAGGACGTTAGCATTTTATAGCATTAGCAATCTCTTAGCTCCATAACGGTTAGGGGGTTTTGGTTCTATTTTTTTTTTAAAGCCGCGGACTTTCCTGAAACGCTCTGCCAGAGATGGCAGCAGGCGGGCCGGGTAGCAGAACCTACTCGTTCAAGGTGGTTCTCCTGGGGGAAGGATGTGTGGGCAAGACGTCGCTGGTGTTGAGATACTGCGAGAACAAGTTCAACGATAAACACATCACGACTCTACAGGTAAAATACTCATCCAGGAAGCGAGCTACTGACCCGGGATAACCCTGTGTGTCTAACCCGAGTTAACCTAGCCGTCTAGTCTATCTATCTATCTATCTATCTATCTATCTATCTATCTATCTATCTATCTATCTATCTATCTATCTATCTATCTATCTATCCTTGTTTACCTTGCTAGCTAACCCGAGTTATGCTATCTATTGACCCGAGTTAACCTAGCCGTCTAGTCTAGCCCTTGTTTATCTATCTATCTATCTATCTATCTATCTATCTATCTATCTATCTATCTATCTATCTATCTATCT
>CM049416.1:23277500-23290000 GCA_026929865.2 Hyperoplus lanceolatus
CGTGTCGGTGGAGGAGGCCGAGAGGTGAGCCAGTGGTTCTTCTTCTTAAACTGCAATTTATAAATAATAGTTCTAGCTTTTAAATGTGTTATCGCTATTCCTTCGCTTTTCTAATGTGTATTGTGTATTTTAATCTTGCCCCTGTGAAGCTCTTTGAGTGGCCTTGTGTCAGGAATTGTGCTATAGAAATAAACTTGCCTTGTCTCTTAAACTTCAAATATTATTCACTTTGGAAACATTATGAAGGAGTTGTACATATTTGCAATTACACTGTTTGAAATTCTGTTATTAGGCTTTTAAGGTCATGTATGAAAAACAGTTCAAAACAGTGACAATGAAGGGCTTTGGAATTAAAGGTGCAGTCAGTGATTCTGGAGAACGCTTGTTGTCAAAATCAGTGAATATCTCCTCGTGATCCGCTACCCGTCTGTACTGTTTGTGCGCTGAAAAGAAAAATCCAGCGTTAATACACAGCCTAGGTTCTGTAAACTTGCATGTTGCTATAGCTACGGTGGGGCCCTCTTTGTTGTCATACTAGTTTACAGAGCCTAGGCTGTGTATTACCGCTGGATTTTTTTTCACAGCCACACACAGTACAGACAGGTAGCGGATCATGAGGAGATATTCACTGATTTTGACAAAAAGCGTTCTCCAGAATCACTGACTACACCTTTAAACCTGCAGTGTGTAGAATTTTGGGTTTTATTTCCTAGCAGATTTTGTAGAAAGCAATTATAATAACCATAAGTACATTTAATTTAGTGCATAATAGCTGAACAAAATATTTGGAATAATTTTTTTTTCCCTTAGAAAGGGTCTCATATATGTCCATATTTCTGCATATTTTGGACCAAGGCCTAGTGCCGCCATCTTGAAAGTGTCATAGTTGGAATGTCATCAGGTGCATTGTTTAAAATGTAGAATTGTTCTTGTCCTTGAAGGCCACTGTAGCTTCTGTTATTATTCTAAAGGGTTGGGGTTACCCAGGGAGCGTTGCATTCTAGAACTTTGTAGAACTTTCTTGATGATGTCATATTACACACTGCACCTTTAATTTAAATTTGATTCATTGATGTATTTTTTTAAACATTCTTTTATAACTTTATTGATACAAAGTGGTTGACAGTGAAACATCAGTTAGTGTTGTGAGCATGCTCAGTCCGCGCCTGTCTGTCTGTGCTGCAGTTACTCTGAGTCGGTTGGAGCCAAACATTACCACACGTCAGCCAAACTGAACAAAGGCATCGAGGAACTCTTCCTGGATCTCTGTAAAAGTAAGACACTCAAAATCTGTCTGTCTGTCTGTCTGTCTGTCTGTCTGTCTGTCTGTCTGTCTGTCTGTCTATCTATCTATCTATCTATATCTATCTATCTATCTATCTATATCTATCTATCTATCTATCTATCTATCTATCTATCTATCTATCTATCTATCTATCTATCTATCTATCTATCTATCTATCTATCTATCTATCTATCTATCTATCTATCTATCTATCTATCTATCTATCTATCTATCTATCTATCTATCTATCTATCTATCTATCTGTCTAGTGAAGAGGGCTACACATTTTTTACTTAGATTTCATTATGAAACTCTGCCAGTTGATTGCTCACATTAAAACAATACTTTTTTGTATTACAAGTTCGTCAGAAATGTTTGAAAAAGTTAAAATCCGTATGAACAAATCCTTCTGTAGCAACCTTCAGATTAGTGCTGACAATTATTATGAAAAGTTTAGTTGATGTAAGTCTTACCTTTTTGGAGACATTGGTATATGTGCCTTTTATAAGTGGTCAGCATGTTTTTATTCTCATTTGTGTGTGTGTGTCTGTCTGTCTGTCTGTCTGTCTGTCTGTCTGTCTGTCTGTCTGTCTGTCTGTCTGTCTGTCTGTCTGTCTGTCTGTCTGTCTGTCTGTCTGTCTGTGTCTCTGTCTTAAATTAACCTTTAAATGAACCTAACAATAAAGTTAATGATGATTAAACACACATATGTTTGTCTTCACACACACAGACACACACACACACACACACACACTGACAGACAGACAACACACACACACAAAACAGGTAAAACGTTGTAATATATCATTTTATTTTTCTGTCTCCAGGGATGATGGAGACGGCTCAGGCGGAGGAGCGAATCAGAGGAAACGGCTCGAGCCAATCGGCATCGAGCAGACGAGGAGTTCAGATAGTAGACGACGAACCACAAGCTGCTGCAGGGGGCTGCTGCTCCGGATAACACACACACAGGGACGCACAGAGACACACACACTGACGCAGACACAGACACACACACTGACGCACACACACTGACGCAGACACAGACACACACTGACGCACACACACTGACGCACACACACACACAGGGACGCACACACACACACAACAGGCAGACACACACTGACGCCACACACACACACTGACGCACATACACACAACAGGCAGACACACACTGACAGGGACGCAGAGACAGACAGACACACACACACACACACAACAGACAGACACACACTGACGCAGAGAGAGACACACACACACACACACACACAGGGACGCACACACACTGACGCACACACACACACACACACACAACAGACAGACACACACTGACGCAGAGAGACACACACACACACAGGGACGCACACACACTGACGCACACACACACAACAGACTGACGCACACACACACACACAACAGACAGACACACACTGACGCAGAGAGACACACACACGGGGCTGCTGCTCCGGATAACACACACACAGACTGACGCAGACACACACTGACGCAGACACACACTGACAGAGACGCAGACACAGAGACATAGACAAAAACGCAGACACGCAGACAGACAGAGACACACACACACACAGACAAACACACAGGTACACACACGTGCAAAACAAAGACACACACACGCACAGACAAAAATGCAGACACGCACAGACACACAGACGGACACAGATAAACACATAGACGCGCACACGTAGACAGACACACACAGTGACGCAGACACACACACACACAAACACACTCAGACACACACACACACACACACACACACACACACACACACAGATAAACACTTGCAGGCACACACACAGACAGACACAGGGACATTGACATACACATACACGTTTGTACGGCTATACTTGTGAGGACATTCATTGACGTAATGCATTCCCTAGCCCCTTACCCTAACCCTAACCATCAAAACTAAATGCCTAACCCCAACCCTTACACTAACCCTAACATAAACCTAATTCATACCTGAACCTTAAAACCTAGTGTTAACCCTCAAACAGCCCTTTAAAGGCCTGTCCTTAAAACCTAGTGTTAACCCTCAAACAGCCCTTTAAAGGCCTGTCCCAAAGTGAGAACCGGACTAAGGTCTAAAACTAAAATTGGTTCTCACAAAAATAGTTGTAACACACACACACACACACACACACACACACACACACACACACACACACACACACACACACACACATGATGTCCTTTAAAATAATCCCGAGTGTTTTGTTGTGCTGCTAAGGAGCATGGGAAATCATATTAACAATGGTTTTACTTTTAATCATTGTTCCTTTCAAAATAAAAGCTTAATTTATGATTAAAAAACAATGACTCAGAGATTTAAATTCTGCCTTTAAAATCACACTGTTCAGCACTTTGACTGATCTAAAGCTCATCACAATGAACTACAATTCAAATCTGTTAAAAAAACTACAAAAATCATCAATGAAATTACAAAATGGCGACTCGGACTTTAGCAGGCTTACTTTGATTTTTGTCTTTTTAATGGGATAAAACACACACAAACATGCACGCACACACACACACACACACACACACACACACACACACACACACACACACACACACACACACACACACACACACACACACACACACACACACACACACACACACACACACACACACACAAACGCCCATTTATCATCATATTCATCTAACAGTCTAAACATGTTTCCTGGTCTGTCAATGTGTGTGTAGAGACGGCGCCACCTGCTGGACAAAAGACAGACTGCAAAAATTCAACAATTTTCAGATCAATTTATGAAAAAAACGAAGCTATACATTGATAGACGTTATAGATTAATCCCATTTTTAATTCCCTAATTTTGATTTTATTTTAACAAATGTCTGTTTGTTAAAAAAAAAGAAATGCATATTTAATAATATTCATAAAAATCTCTTATTTTTTCAGTTATTTAATCGATTTTGAATGAAATTATTTACAAAGACTCGAAGATGGCGTAGTATTCAAATTGGTTGTTTTTTGTTGTCAAACCCAAAAAATATATTTAATTTACAGTTGAAAATAACAGAAATTGAGGAGATTGTTCATATTTCAGAAGCTGGAGACATAATTTTTTTAAACTTTATTTGCTTTGAAAATAGTCAATAAATATTTTATGAATTGATTTATTGACTAATCTATTTTCAGCATACAGCAAAAACACACACACACACTCACTATCAATTACAAACACACACACACACTCACACACACACACACACACACACACATCTGGACGGAGGAATAAATAACGTGCATGTCTTGATTTTCTGTAAAACGCTTTTTTTTTCTCTTTGTTTCTGAAATGGAAAATAAAACATCCGAACAGCGATTATTTAATAAGTTATATTGACATGACGTCGCGGTGATGGGAAAGTTTGTATATGAACTATATCGTTTCTCTCTGTTTCTCTCTCCTGTATAATGTTCTGTGTATTCTCTAAACTGCATTCTTTTCTGCTTTACTGGAAAAAAAAAAAAAAAATCAATGCACATAATGTTTAAAAAAATATAAAAATAAATGATATTTGTCCTGGGAAAAAAAATGAAAAAAAAATGTGTTGGTTGGGAGATGGAAAAAAAAAAATCTGCGCACTTTTTTTGGGAAATGTAATTTTTTAAAAACTGCTAAATAGTGTCAAAGTGTTTTTTGTAAAAAGATATTAAGAACAATTATAACGATTTACACAACGCACTCAAGGTGTCGCACACTGTCGTTATTTCACAACGCACGCACACACATACGCACACACACACACATACGCACGCACACACACATACGCACACACACACACACATACGCACACACACATACGCACGCACACACACATACGCACATACGCACACACACATATGCGCACACACACACACTTCAAAGTGGTTTTCACAGTTTTCAAAACAGTAGAAATGACTACCATTAGTTATATCTAACTTGATAAATTTAGCATTTTTTTGTATAATCCCAAAAGGTTGTTTTTCTCACTACTTATAATCTTAAAATTCTCCACAATAAATTGACTAACTAATTATAACCAGATAACAGCCGAATGCGTGGACCTCAAAGAACAAAAAAAACAAATTATTTTCAGATAAACCAGATTCTAGATAATTTCATTGTCTGTCCACAAGAGAGCGCCAACGAGTTATTTATTATTTTACCCGGTTTAGAAAGTTAAGGCGAGACACCCCAGGTGAATAGGGATTTTTTTTTAACTTATAGATATCATCATGAAACTTTGCCAGTTGATTACTGACACTAACACAATTATTTTTTGTATTACATGTTTTTCTTTAGTATTATATTAAATATGCAAATATGGCAATATTTAACCAATTATGCGTAAATTTGGGTCATTTTTCGAGAAAAAAATTGAGATGTTGGATAAAGCCAGAGTTAAAATCTCTATTTTATTTTAACCACATATTAGTTTCTGAAGTTTTTACACAACAGATTTTGGATACAGCCTTTTTTCATTTAATAAATCAAAAAAGACTATGTACATGTCTTAGAAATGCATTTTCGGCATGTTTTTAGGAGGAAAATGTATCATAAATCAAACAATTAACAATATATTAACAAATCCTTGTGTAAAAACCTTTAAAATAGTGCTATGAATGATCATAGAAAGTTTGGTTGATGTCAGTGGTCTAGAAGTTGAGATATCTTTCGCAGAGTATTGGAAAAAGCTCATTTTGAGAAACCGCACGGCCGTTAAAGATAAAAACGTGAATTCTGCTGATAATCACTGATTATAGCTAGAGTAATTTATTGAATTAGGCCCTACACCCCTCAATGCCATATAGGCCTACCACTGCTTAACATATATAAACCATAGCATAGTAACATTTACATCCACATGCTAATTTAAACGTGGTTAATTCATTATTAGCCACTGTCTGTCAACCTGCTCCTGTCGGCACAGACGCTCTCTCTCCCTACCATCTCCCCTCTGATCGTCTGACAGTCTGTGTCTCTCCGACGTGATCGGCGTGATTTACATGTCTTTAACACTTCTCCCCTTAAAATGGCGATCAGGTAATGTCCGTAGCCAATTGATTAAGTATTTTTTTTGTCTTGGTTTGGCATATTTTCGACGTTTTTCCCATTTTATTTTGTGATTTTCGAGCTACCCGGGGCTAGCATCACGTGATGCCTTTTAGCGAATCACATCGTCAGAAATGTGCATTAGCCAATGAGGTCGCTTTCCTAGCATTGAATCCCTCCTCACACTTTCACGATTGGTTACTGATAAAAAGGAAATGACCATATTTGGATCAGATAACGTTGTTCTTGAGATTCAGAGCTTTCCAACAGTACCATGGTTATTATGATTCATACAGCGGCCGCGGTGCTTTATGTTACGTTAGAATGCTCACTTTTGACGAATTTAGGAGCAAAATACAGACGCAAGCAGTCAAAGTTTAGTAAAATAAACACCTAAAACGTATATTTTGGACCTTTTATCCATACTAGTATGAAAGAAGACATGTTATGGAAGCTAAATAGACACAAATCTCAAAATTGACCAGTGCTTCAAAAAACGATGTTTTTGCCTGCCGTGTCTCGCCTTAAGCTAAAAAAAAGCATGTTCCCTCTTGCTTATAGCTGGAGACATTAACACACTTTACTTCACTATAGCTTATTTTCTAGTATAACATTATTAACTTAAAGGGACACTGTGTAACATTTTAAGTAATGTATTAGCTAAAGTCAATAAATATGTCCTCATTGGTGTAAAATCACCTCTGCCAATAATCTGAACTATCCTCCCGAGCGGAGAATTAAAATATTAATATTACATTTTGTACATTGAGCGGGTAAGTCTTATGGAGGCATCCATGTTTTTGGAATGTGATCAGGTGCATTGTTTAGAATTTAGAATAGTTCTTGTCCTTGAAGGCCACTGTAGCTTCTGTTATTATTCTAAAGGGGCGGGGTTACCCAGGGAGCGTTGCATTCAAGAAATTTCTTGATGATGTCATATTACACACTGCACCATTAAGTAAATAACTCAGAAACACACACACACACACATTGTCTGTTATATTTTTATTTCTATAAATCGTCAACAGTTTCCAGCTCAGCAGCAAAATCAAACAAAGAAATTTCAAATTAAAACAAATGTTTCCCTTTTTTTTTTTAGACATTTTAACAGAAAATAACTGCTTTTAACTGTCAATCTTTATCAATAACATAAAAACACATTCTAAGGTCACAGCTCTGAATACAGCCGCACACTTCTAAAGATCCGTAAACACAGTGCTCAAAACTCTAAAAAAAATTCTAAATAAAAGTCTTCAGTTGTAAATATTCCCAAAGTTGTTTCTTTAACTGTTTAAATGGTGAAAATGTGTTTTATTATGAAGGTCTAGTTAATATTACAGATAGGAGGTGACAGAAACTAAGAAATTAAAAGACTAAATGTGATGTAAACTATGTGGAAAACGCAGTACTCAGTATTCATTGATATATATTTCAAACAAAGAAAATCAGTAAATTGAGAGTATGTTCTACTAACTAACTGGTGGAATTTAAGTCTAGAGGGATTTCAAAAATATGTTTTAAAAAGTGTTAAAATTCCCTTATGTCAGTGTGTCTGTGGGTAAAACAATGTTGCTGGCACTTGTGGTGTATGTAGTATTCACAATATATACGGTCATTTTTTTGGTTTAAAAAAGTGATTTTTTTTCTTGCATTATGTTTATATGTAACATGTGATCACATTAGGGAAAGTGCAGTCAGTCTATTGATGTTTCTTTGGAATGAAAAATGGGCCTGAGAGGAATTTGGTAAAAAAAAATTCAGACAAACCAGAAGTCTCAAAAAGTTTCCCTCGTCTGTTCTAGACATGAGAAATAATCTTGTGCCCTTTAGAAAAAGTCAGAAAAAAGCGTTTTCTCTGCGCTACTATAAAAATAAGATTCAAGAAAAAATTTGCGAAGCGATTAAAAATAAAAATCCCCATGTAACCGACCAATCACGCTCCTCGACAGGGATTTAAACAAACATAAAATGTCGACTTCACATCAGAAACAGTGGTATTTTAGTTACGTGTGTGTGTGTGTGTGTGTGTGGCTGTGTGTGTGTCTGCCTGCCTGCCTTTGCATATGTGCAAGTGTGTGTGTGTGTGTATATTTCTATGTGCATATGTGTGTGTGTTCGTGTATGTTTCTATGTGCATCTGTCTGTCTGTCTGAGCATGTGTGTATGTTTCTATGTGTTTCTATGTGTGTGTGTGTGTCTGTGCATGTGTGAATGTTTCTATGTGTATCTATGTGTGTGTGTGTGTATTAATATGGTGGTGGGCTGATGAGTTCCTGGTATTTGGGAGGAGACCCCGTGTAGATCGCAGGGACCGGCAGAAAGACGGGTTTGGCGCCATAACGGAGCTGGTGGATCATCAGAGACGACAGACCCAGACCCAGGAGCTGGAGGGAAGAATTATATTATTTATTTAATACATATATATTTTTTTAAAGATTATTTTTTGGCATTTTTCAAGCTTTATTAGACAGTACAGAGTTGAAATGGGGAGAGAGAGAGAGAGAGAGAGAGAGAGAGAGAGAGAGAGAGAGAGAGAGAATGACCTGCAGTAAAGGTCAACGGGTCGGATTCGAACCCGCGACCACTGCAACGAAGGCCGGAGCCAATATGGTACGCGCTCTACGCCACTGGAGCGCCCATTTAATACATATTTTAACTTTTAAATCAAGATATTAATATTTTTAGATTTTTTAGTAAATTAAAAACATTTTATAACTAAATTTGATATTTTTGCTGAAGAAATTCATTCATTAATTTTAAGTAAATAATGTGTAACCAAGGAGCTAGAAATGTAAATCATTACTTTTTTAACTAAATGTAATACATATTTTATTGTATTGTATTTTATACCTTTTTTATTGATTAAAAAAAAGTTAATTTAATAGTGGCTTGTTTTCTTACATTCATTTGTTTTATGTAAATAATATACAAATTTAAATATAAATATATATAAATTAAAATATATATATATATATACAAATTAATATAAACACATGAAGAATACAAAATTAAATGTTAATTTTCTTATTATATTAAATGAAATGTCTTCTCACCGCCAGCGCAGCCAGAGTGAAGAAGACTGCGATCATGACGTCAGCAATCAGCAGAAGGTAAGGCATTATGAACGGGAGACACGGCTGAAAAACAGAAAAAAGACCAATACTCAATACAATACATTCATTTACCCTGCGTTCCAAATCACATACTCTTTCTTTTTACTTTTTACTACACTACATACTAAAGTATTCTTTCTTTTCACTACACTACATACTAAAGTACAGAAGAGTTTTAGTCTTTTTACTAAACTACATACTAAAGTACAGAAGAGTTTTAGTCTTTTTACTACACTACATACTAAAGTACAGAAGAGTTTTAGTCTTTTTACTACACTACATACTAAAGTACAGAAGAGTTTTAGTCTTTTTACTACACTACATACTAAAGTACAGAAGAGTTGTAGTCTTTTTACTACACTACATACTAAAGTACAGAAGAGTTTTAGTCTTTTTACTACACTACATACTAAAGTACAGAAGAGTTTTAGTCTTCTTACTACACTACATACTAAAGTACAGAAGAGTTTTAGGGCCACAGACAGGAGAGAAAAAAATCAGATAAGGAAGATTTTTTTTCACTATGTCGAGAAATGTCAAGACTAAAGACAAATACTCCAAAATGCTATTGGAGTTAGTGGGGGCATTTATGTAATTTCAGCATACTATAATTAATGTGCAGGTATTGGGACATTCTAAATCTTTTTCTGGCATACTAAATAGTAGGGAAGTATGGGGATTGGAACGAAGGGTCATTTACATGTTAAAATGCCCCTACTGGCTAAATACTGTATTGCTCCTACTTGAAAAAAACACAGGTTGCGTTCCGAATCGCATACTCTTTCTTTTTTCTATTCTACATACTACATCTGACGATAAAAAGAATCTAGTTAGGATGCAGTAGGCATACTATTGGGACGTACTTTTCTCTCTTATTTCATCATAACATTGCGCCTTGATCTTGCCTCTTGCTTTTATATCCGTCTCATCCCCGTTTGTTTTCATATGGAGGCTTTGTCGATGTTACGTCACTTCACGTGCGCACTGGATTGTGGGTCAGAATCGCCCAAATAGGATGCACTTTTCAACACTAACAATCTTGGCCGCATGAAGTAGACCATCCGGGTATTCTAACCATCCTAAATCTGGCCACAAGAATCGGGACATCCTAAATCTTTTTTCTACATACTATATAGTAGAAAGTATGCGATTCGGAACGCAACCCCAGATTTCAACATTTACTCTGCATGCCAATTCCCATACTTCCCTACTATTTAGTACGCCAGAAAAAGATTTAGGATTGTCCCAATACATGCACATCAATTGTAGTATGCTGAGAATACATAAATGCCCCCACTAACTCCAATAGCAGTTTGGAGTATTCATCTTCGTTCTTGACATTTCTCGACAAAAATCTTCTTTATCCGATTTGTTCTCTCCCGTCTGTGGCCCTAAAACTCTTCTGTTCTTTAGTATGTAGTGTAGTAAAAAAAGAAAGAGTATGTGATTTGAAACGCAGGGTATCGACTATTTATTATCCCAGAAAAAGATTCAGGATGTCCCGATTCTTATGGCTAGATTTAATATGCTTAAAAACACCCGGATGTCCACTATATCCAGCCGAGATTTTTAGTGTTGAAAAATCATCATATCCTATTTGGGGCGATTCTGACCCACAAACCAAATCCAGGGTCTTGGAAAAACGTAATACATTTCTTTCTCAATGTGTTTTCAGTTGAGTCGTAGTTTACTCTCCGTTTACCTTGGCCCAGACGCTGATCGACTTCAGCAGCATCCTCTGCTGTAAGAATGAAAACAACACAGTCAGTCAGCTGCTTTAAAAACTACTATATTAAAAGGTGCAGTCAGTGATTCTGGAGAACGCTTGTTGTCAAAATCACTTTTTGGTCAAAATCAGTGAATATCTCCTCATGATCCGCTACCTGTCTGTACTGTGTGTGAGCTGAAAAAAATCTGGTTAATACACAGCCTAGACTCTGTTAACTGGCCTTTTGCTATAGCTACAGTGGGCCACCTTTGTTTACATACCAGTTTACAGAGCTTAGGCTGTGAATTAACACTGGATTCTTTTCAGCACACACACAGAAAAACACACACACACACACACACACACACACACACACACACACACACACACACAGAGGTAGTGGATCATGAGGAGATATTCACTTATTTGCTTGTGTTAGAGTTGACCTCACCAGCAGCCTCCCACACACACACACACCCTACCACACACACACCCACACACACACACACACACACACACACACACACACACACACACACACACACACACACACACACACACACACACACACACACCCACCCTCCCACCACACACACACGCACTCCTCACCATGTTGACAGACTGGCAGGTGTCGGGCTGCTCCTCCTGTTGGTCACACAGACAGGACACGGGGAAGTTTCCCTCCCAGTCCTTGTAGTCGAACAGGCCGCAGCACTGCAGCTAAAAACACCAACGAACAAGAGTTATTCAGCAGCTAAAAACACCACAGAATAACCTGCGTTCCAAATCACATACTATTTCTTCTTACTACACTACATACTAAAGTACAGAAGAGTTTTAGTCTTTTTACTACACTACATACTAAAGTACAGAAGAGTTTTAGTCTTTTTACTACACTACATACTAAAGTACAGAAGAGTTTTAGTCTTTTTACTACACTACATACTAAAGTACAGAAGAGTTTTAGTCTTTTCACTACACTACATACTAAAGTACAGAAGAGTTTTAGTCTTTTTACTACACTACATACTAAAGTACAGAAGAGTTTTATGGCGCTTTTCCACCGCATGGTATCAGCTCGACTCAACTCGACTCGACTCGCATTTTTGGCTTTTCCACCGCAATTTCATGGTACCTGGTACCACGTAGAGGCTGCTTTTTTGGTATCGCCTCGCTCTAGGGTCCAAGCGAGCTGAGCCGATGCTAAAAGGTGACGTCGGCAGACGGCCGGCCACTGATTGGCCAGAGACTATTGTCTGGCCAATCAGTGGCCAGAGACTACCGGCTTCATTCTGTTGTTTATTCTC
>CM049416.1:23297500-23315000 GCA_026929865.2 Hyperoplus lanceolatus
GTTTCAGAAATATTTAAACCTGCAGTGTGTAGAATTTTGGGTTTTATTTCCTAGCAGATTTTGTAGAAAGTAATTATAATATCCATAAGTACATTTAATTTAGTGCATACTAGCTGAAAAATATGTTTTGAATTATCATTTTTTCCCTTAGAAAGGGTCTCATATACAGTATCTCACAAAAGTGAGTACACCCCTAACATTTCTTCAAATATTTCATTATATCTTTCCATGGGACAACACTGAATAAATGACACTTTGATACAATGTAAAGTAGTCAGTGTACAGCTTGTATAACAGTGTAAATTTACTGTCCCCTCAAAATAACTCGACACACAGCCATTAATGTCTAAACTGCTGGCAACAAAAGTGAGTACACCCCTAAGAAAAAATGTCCAAATTGGGCCCAAAGTGTCAATATTTTGTTTTGCCATCATTATTTTCCAGCACTACCTTAACCCTCTTGGGCATGTAGTTCACTAGAGCTTCACAGGTTGCAACTGGAACCCTCTTCTACCCATTCATGACGACATCAAGGAGCTGGTGGATATTAGAGTCCTTGCGCTCCTCCATCTCCCGTTTTAGGATGCCCCAAAGATGCTCAATAGGGTTTAAGACTGGAGACATGCTTGGCCAGTCCATAACCTTTACCCTCAGCTTCTTTAGCAAGCCAGTGGTGTTCGGAGGGGTGTTTGGGGTCGTATCATGTTGCAGTACTGCCCTGCGGCCCAGTTTATGAAGGGAGGGGATCATGCTCTGCTTCAGTATGTACAGTACATGTTAGAATTCAATGAACTGTAGATCCCCAGTGCTGGCAGCACTCATGCAGCCCCAGACCATGACACTCCAACCGCCATGCTTGACTCTAGGCAAGACACACTTGTCTTTGTACTCCTCACCTGGTTGCCGCTCCACACTCTTAACACCATCTGAACCAAATACATGTATTTTGGTCTCATCAGACCACAGGACATGGTTGCAGTAATCCATGTCCGTAGTCTGTTTGTCTTCAGCAAACTTTTTGTGGGGTTTCTTGTGCATCATCTTTAGAATAGGCTTCCTTCTGGTTTGACAGCCATGCAGACCAGTATGATGCAGAGTGCGGCGTATGGTCTGAGCACTGACAGGTTGACCCCCCACCCCTTCAAGCCCTTCAGCAATGCTGGCAGCACTCATACGTCTATTTTCCAAAGCCAACCTCTGTGTACGACGCTGACCATGTGCACTCAACCTTCGTAAACTGGGCCGCAGGGTGGTATTGCAACATGATAACGACCCCAAACACACCTCCAAGACGACCAGTGGCTTGCTAAAAAGCTGAGGGTAAAGGTTATGGCCTGGCCAAGCATGTCTCCAGACCTAAACCATATTGAGCATCTTTGGGGCTTCTTAAAACGGAAGGTGGAGGAGCGCAAGGTCTTTAATATCCACCAGCTCTGTGATGCAGTCATAAATGGGTGGAAGAGGGTTCCAGTTGCAACCTGTGAAGCTCTAGTGAACTCCATGCCCAAGAGGGGTAAGGCAGTGCTGGAAAATAATGGTGGCCACACAAAATATTTACACTTTGGGCCCAATTTTTTAATTTTTTTAAGGGGTGTACTCACTTTTGTTGCCAGCAGTTTAGACATTAATGGCTGTGTGTCGAGTTATTTTGAGGGGACAGTAAATTTACACTGTTATACAAGCTGTACACTGTCTACTTTACATTGTATCAAAGTGTCATTTCTTCAGTGTTGTCCCATGGAAAGATATAAAGAAAAATGTGAAGAAATGTGAGGGGTGTACTCACTTTTGTGAGATACTGTATGTCCATATTTCTGCATATTTTGGACCAAGGCCTAGTGCCGCCATCTTGAAAGTGTCATAGTTGGAATGTCATCAGGAGCATTGTTTAAAATTTAGAATTGTTCTTGTCCTTGAAGGCCACTGTAGCTTCTGTTATTATTCGAAAGGGTTGGGGTTACCCAGGGAGCGTTGCATTATAAAACTTTGTAGAACTTTCTTGATGATGTCATATTACACACTGCACCTTTAAAAGTTCCCCATAGCTACTTTAAATATTTTCTGCTTTCTTTCTTTTTTTTTTTCCAGGCCCACAACTAAACTATTGATAGTTTAGTTTGAAGATTGATTTGTTTCCAAAAGTTTGTACTTTTCTATAACGTTTAGAGCGTGAACGAGTTTATTTCACCATATTTCACTAGAGGAAGTCGCCATTGTATCTCTATGCATCAGTTACTACCTCTCTCTTTAGCTTCCTCTTTTCTGGGCACAATAGAGGGGTTGTTTTCACATTAGTAGCCTACACAAACTAGTTGACTTGAAATATATATTTTTTTTATGGATTTTTAAAAAATGGAAAACCAAGTACCTAGTAGTATTTTAAAGACCTACTTCACCAGTTTGAATATGAAGGTGTATTGAATTCTGAGATCCTATGTAGTATAAATGTGCAAAAAAAAAAAATCGGTTCATCCTAGCCTGAGAAAAGGCAGAAAGAGTGTTTTGAGTGTCACAGTAAAAGACATCACAGTAATATTTACAAAGTAAGTTTTTTTTAACCCTATATTTCTCTTTCTGTGATGTCACGAGAAAGAGAAATATAGGGTTAAAAAAAACACTCTTTCTGCCTTTTCTCAGGCTAGGATGAACCGATTTCAATTTTTTTCGCACATTTATACTACATAGGATCTCAGAATTCAATACACCTTCATATTCAAACCGGTGAAGTAGGCCTTTAATTCCAAAGAGCATTTACAGATAGATTTTTTTTCTGATATTTATAATCTGTTCATAACTCATCTCTGCACTGTGTCGTTGCTCTACTGTTGTGTTTATGTGTGTCTCAGGAGTTGCTCTCTTCACTTGTGTATTTCTTCTATATCACATT
This sequence comes from Hyperoplus lanceolatus, assembly GCA_026929865.2. Lineage (NCBI taxonomy): Eukaryota > Metazoa > Chordata > Actinopteri > Uranoscopiformes > Ammodytidae > Hyperoplus > Hyperoplus lanceolatus. Next base: position 23,300,388 of record CM049416.1, read on the forward strand.
GTTGAGAGGAGCCTTGGACACACACACACACACACGCACACACACAGCTGCTGTGTTAATGTGCAAATGACAAATACACTATCTTGAATCTTTATTGCATCTGAAAGTAGGTCACAGCAGCATGGAGTCAACAGGCTGACCTAGTTACATCAGGTAAATGTATAACCACATTCTGAAAAGCCAGTTCGCGTAATAAACAACACACACACACACACACACACACACACACACACACACACACACACACACACACACACACACACACACACACACACACACACACACACACACAGGTTGTTTTTCACCGTGAGACTGAAACCACAGCGACCACCAAGCAAGCTGTGCCGTGAGACAAAGAATACTTAGGCCTACTTCCGGCTTATTACGTTATTACATAGTTTCATAGTTTTTGGTGAATTTGGGTTGCCACTTGCCGGGGCCTTTAACTTTACAGTATTTTGAATAACTAAGGGAAACAATACACATTTGAAGGAATCATCTGACTTGGACCTTTAAAACAAGTAGCAAAACAACAAGCCCAATAGCTACCTTAGAAATGCTACGTTTAGCTCAAAATAAAGTAAGAGTAAATAGGCTAGACTACTTAATTATTGATGTTAGAAAAATAGTCTGATACATTATTTTTTTTAAACGTTTAGACCATCTTCTTGTTTCAAAATCACCGAACAAACCAAGACAGAAGATGATAACACAAAAATAACTTAGACACTTTACATTTTTAAAAACACAATAGGCTACATTCCATGACTGACTCCACGACATGTTTTTGTAACTTTTAAATGGTTTGTTTTCACTTTGCTAAGCTACTGTAGAAGTTCAATATGAGTCAACATCCACACATAGTACTTTTCCTCATTGAGTGACCGTTTAAAAGTATTTCAAATACACTTAAAAACCAGAAAATTATCGATTTTAAACCCTGGACGCCCTTCGACAACTACGCACTTTCTTATCAGTAAGTCCGGGAGATCGAAGGAGCCTCCTATCTCTAACTGCTTTTAACGGCTATTAAACGGTTATTAACGGCTCATTCACTCACCGCGAAGAAGACATTGAAGACGGTGAAGATCGTTTTGAGGCAAGTGTTGATTTTAGTCATGTTTACGATGTTTAAAAATACTCCAAACTCTACAGTAAATGTTTACAGGACCGCAGCAAAGGGAAAGTAAGCAGGAAGGGGGTTGGGGGAGCCGGGTCTAAATGGCTGAGCAGCCGGCGGGGCGGGGTTAACAATGATGGGCGGTGTTAGGAGGCTAGAGAGGGAGAGAGGGAAGGAGAGACGAGAGGGAGGGGGAGAAAGAGAAATATATTATTCCGGGAAGAGAAGTGGAAAACGTGTGTGTGTGGTGTGTGCATGTGTAGGCCTATGTGAGGGAGTGTGAGTGAGTGTGTGTATGGTGTGTGTGTGTGTGTGTGTGTGTGTGTGTGTGTGTGTGTGTGTGTGTGTGTGTGTGTGTGTGTGTGTGTGTGTGTGTGTGTGTGTGTGTGTGTGTGTGTGTGTGTGAGAGAGAGAGAGGGACCATTCCCAAACATGAACCCACTTCCGATAAATGAGTCACAAGGTGAGAACAGTTACATTTATTAGTTTATTGGTTCTGTAAATATTCTCACGAAAGTTTTCAAGTTTGAATTGTCTTTATCATATATATGCCCAACAAACACAGACATTGGCTATAAAAGGCCTGCCTAGACATCTCAGGCTCTTGTTAGGAAAATATTTCTTGTTCTTTTAACCAGAGTTGAAGAAGGAAAAGCAAGTAGAAGATTTATTTCAAAGCTTAAAGGTTTATTATCTAAATTGAGTGAGCAGAAACATGTATAGACTACATGGATCTTACTGGTTCTCAAAAGACGTACCCCCCCCCCCCACCCCCAGTAAGACTGAAGATAAAATGGTGAGACAAAGTGTTATATGGAAACAAACTCACTCACTCACTCACTCACTCACTCACTCACTTACTTACTTACTTACTCACACACACACACACACACACACACACACACTCAGTCTTTCACACACACACACACACACACACACACACACACACACACACACACACACTCAGTCTTTCACACACACACGCAGACACAGTTGTGGTCTTCCAATGACCGATGACCGGTGTAATTTGAGAAGGTCCGTTGCTAAGGAGTTGCTATGGTGCAGGCAGAGATCTTTTGACCTTTTTTTGTTTGTTTCCATTTTAACCTGCAATTTTTATTTTATTTGCTTCTTTTCATTCGCTTTTAAATGTTTTATAGTGTGTTTTATGTATTCTAATCTTGCCCCTGTAAAGCACTTTGAATGGCCTGTCTGAAATGTGCTAGCCTATAGAAATACACTTGCCTTGCCTTGCCTTGACCTTGTGACAAGTATACATATTTACTACTCCCTCTATGCATGGTGTTCATAGTGTGCTTAGTGTGGTGAGCCTGGAGTGACTCAGTGCTCAAGAATGTTGAAGTTAATAAACATTAAGTGTATAAGTGTATAAAGCATAAGACTATAAAATTAAAATTATTCTCACACTCTCTGCAACAGAGAATAATATCAACAATGGAAAAAAAAACACTAAAGTTTTTCACAAGTCTTTTATAGTTTTGTTTTATAGTTTGTAATAACGACCTCTTTCTCCTCCCTTAAACCACAAACATGAATGCCCCTGAAAAACACACACACACCCCCCCCCCCCCCCCCCCCCCCCCCCCCCCCCCCCCACAGTCACGCCCACACATCACACACACACACACTCACCACCCACACACACAGCACACACACACACACACACACACACACACACACTCATCCATCCACACACACACAGACACACACACACTCATCCATCCACACACACACACACACACACACACACACACATCCATCCACACACACACACACACACACACTCATCCATCCACACACACACACACACACACACACACACTCATCCATCCACACACACATGCACACACACACACACACACACACACACACACACACATCCACACACACACACACACACACACACACACACACACACACACACACACACACACAGATCCCGGATATGACTTGCAAACCTTCAGTGAACTCTTGATAATACGTCAGGGTGCAGTTCATACAGAGCCAACAACAGGTCTGTGTAGATTATGAGATGTTGCTTTAAAACATGGCCATATATGTCTGTCTGTCTGTCTGTCTGTCATGTATGTGTGTTCATGAATGTGTGCGCGTGCGTGCGTGCGTGCGTGTGTGTGTGTGTGTGTGTGTGTGCATTTACAGTAGCACCGTCATCACCCTGGCTTTGCTCCAAGACACATTTTTGTTTTTTTCCTTTTTCTGCGGAAGTGAAAACCAAACACACGTATTCTGTGTGTACACTACACGCTGAATATGAATCCAGTGTTAATTCACAGCCTAGGCTCTGTAAACTCGTATGTAAACAAAGGGGCCACCGTAGCTATAACTTTTCCAGTCTACAGAGTCTAGGCAATGTATAAACACCATGGATATGTCCAGGTTTTTTCTTAGCAGTAAAATCAACAACTGAAAGCAGAAAAATGGGCTGCAGGCGATTGTGAAAGTGTGCAGCAAGATTGCTGGAAAGGGCAACCGCAAAGACCTGTATAAGATCAGTCATGGCTGACACTCAACCCATCCCCTGCACTTTCCCTGCGTTCCAAATCACATACTTTTTCTTTTTACACCACATACACCAGTTTGTAAACGCTGGCATACCGAGAAATACTGTGTCAACTCAACTCGTTCTGGTGATGGCTTGAATGTAGCAGACATTTCTTTATATGACAAAGTTACGCACTGTAGCTTCATATTTCAAAGGGAAAGATGAAGAGACACTGGAGACAATGGAAGGAAAGTGAAGCGGGAGAATGGATTATGTTGAATCTGCTTTGACGGGAAACATGAATCCAAAAACCACAGTGTGTGTGTGTGTGTGTGTGTGTGGAAACCCAGTAACTCCAGCCCGTCACACACACACACACACACACACACACACACACACACACACACACACACACACACACACACACACACACACGCGCCTGACTCACTCCAGAAAAATGTGAAACTGTTGCCTTCTCCTAAAGTAGACCATGGCTGATGCTTGTTAACTGTTTAGAGGAGAGGTGCCTGAGTTATTATGATTGGCCAAAAATGTGTATGTGTGTGTGTGTGTGTGTTTGTAAACCCAATAACTCCACACACACACACACACACACACACACACACACACACACACACACACACACACACACACACACACACACACACACACACACACACACACACACACACACACACACACACACACACACACACACACACACACACACACACACACACACTCAAAAAAATAATTTGTTGAATTTACTTAATACAGTTATGTCAACGTTTTCCACACAACTGAGTTAAGTTAGATATAATTGAAAATTATGATTAAAATGGAATCAACTCACTTGTGTGCAACCAACTTAACTAGGTTAAGTAAATTCAACATAACATGGCTACCTTTGCCTTAATTAACTGTGTTGAGTAATACCAACAAAGATAATCATTCTACTGACTTAACCCACTTACGTTAATATGACTCAACTTTATTAAGCAAGACTAACTTAACCTCACATTGTAGTTCCAACTTAACTTACATATGTAAGTGTGGGAACCACTGTACTTTGTTTTACTTAACTGGTTTTGACAAAACATACTTCACCTGATTATATATTATCAACAACTTCTACATATATAATAATTATGTTAATTCAAATCACATTACTAAATAGTGCATAAGATATCGGTCCAAGAGTACACAACACAAGTAGTATAGTTGAATTACAACGTTTAATGCATTGAAATACAATAGGCATATGTCTACATGCTTGCAAGCATTGGGATGGACGTTAAAACTAAATACTGGTATTGCTCAGAATAAAAGTTTGACAAAAAAAAGAAACAATGCTTTTGGGCCCCCTTTGTTTGTACACTTTGGATAACAGCAGAAGTGTATATATATATATAAGATGACAGGCTAAGAGAAACAACATTTTTGCAGAACCTCAAATGTGCACCTCAGATTTTTTGCCTTTGCAACATCACTAAGGTCATGGATCACTTCCACACCTTCTATGATTATTCTAACATCTTCCAGGCTGTGGGTTGGTTAAGCAACTTCCTTCGTTATTGCCAAGACTCACAAGTATCGTCTGGTCCACAGACAAACATTAGTAGATTTTGTACCCAAAAAGAGAATTATTGACAATAAAAACAGAAATAAACTCAAGATAATCGGCTAAACAAAACAAAGTTAGACGCTTATTATGTAAATGATTATTCTGAAGCCTGCCGAAACTGAAGACCAAGTAAAAACAAAAGAATAAATGATAGAAGTCCGCTCAATAACTGTTGCTCTGAAGAAAGTTATTGAAGAGCAAGGTTTTCAATTAAAGAGTCGGCAAAAAGTTTGTCTCCATGGTAACCAGACACCATCCTCCAGCAAGCATGTTTAGTTTCATATCATCAGAAGCGTTTGCCAGCTTGTTTTGATATGTATTCTTTCAAAGACGCCCTAACTTACTTAACAATTTACATCAGGCAGACCACAACAGCCTGTGATTTGTGAACAGTTCTAAATCAAAGTACAATCTCTGGATCAACATTGTCATATTACCAATATTAATCTTAAACGTCACATAAACATATAACTCATTGCGTTGCATCTGCGCTCTCTCATCCCTCTTTCACTTGCTTTCTTCCCAAGTGCACATGCGGCCAGGCATGCACTCGGCTGCTTGTGTCGTAGAATCACTACCGCTTTTGTCCAAAGATGCAGTTGGAACAAACAAGAAACTGTAAACTCCTCAGAGCTACTTTGAAAGTTAACTTTTTTTTTCAAATGTCCATTGTCCACAACCAAACATGAAGCCTACATAGGCTGCACAGTGCAGTTTACAGTCAACTACCAAAATTGACAACAGAACAATTCACATGGTGAACACAACCCAGTTTTTTTGCAGGATTATTTGGGATAAAACATCTCCTCCATGCTGCTTAAGAACACTAAAAGTCTTCAATGTTCTTAGTAAATGTCTTGTCTAAACAACTTCAAACAGTTTGTTTTTTAGAACTTGGACCTTTGTTGAGAGTTTTGTGTCATTCAGTTCCATCACAAGTTTTTGCAGAACCTCAAATGTGCACCTCAGATTTTTTGGGTAGCTCAAATCAAGTGAGTACATGAGGCCAAACAGAAGTGCGACGGCCTTCGCAACACCATGAAGGTCATGGAGCACTTCCACACCTTCTATGATTATTCCAACATCTTCCAGGCTGTCTGTTGGTTCAGCACCTTCCTTCGTTATTGCAAAGACTCCAAGTATCGTCTGGTCCATAGTCTCCTGGTTGTCGTCAGCATCCTTAAGAAAAGAACAAATAAATCTTCAGTCACGCCATACATGCAGACAAAAAAAATCTCTTTCTTAACCATTTTGTATCCAGCTCGAAATTCTTATTATTCCGGACTATATTTACTTAATTTTTTTCAAATTTAGAAATGTTCAGCTAGTGGTATTATGGTTTGTTGTTGGCACTGTATACAGGTGCATCTTATATTATAAGAATATCATGGAAAAGCTTGTTTAAACAAATGCTTTTCATGATATTCTATACATGTTAAAAAAGGCTTCAAGAAAATGTTATTTTTAGAAACTAAACAGCATTTAAACATTATTCCACATATTACTATTAATGTAAGTGGGAAGGGATTTTTGACTATGGAACATCTCTTATCTTTATGTCTACACTGATGGAAGCTGGGCTGTGTTCAAAAGGTTTTCTTTATTTTTTCAACAAATCTCCTTTTTGGGTTCGAAATAAACCAAAGAGTTGATTTGTGTACTTCAAGCCTGATATCTTATTATCTTGTGCTATACACCTCTGTCCAAAAGGTGTATAGCACAAGTAGTTGAATACAATTGCTGTACTGGTTGACATATTCTTTCATTACAGTTTGATTATGCAGTCTTATGTATATTTTTAAAGAAACAACCAGAAAAACTAAAGCAATGATATTTTCAGTTTTCTGGAGAAAAATAATGTAGAAAGCACTGCCATAAATACTTACAAGATACTCTCTTATGAGGTTTTCAGGGTCTTCGTTGAGGTACACAATGAGTGCTTTCAGTACGCAGGCTCTTCTGACTTCGACACAGTCATTCTATAGCGGAGAACACAGGAAATGTGTAAGGGGGTTGTATTATTATTGTACAGTATAATGCAGGAATTAACACAAGAAAAAACACCTTGTCAAGGTCCGCCATTATGTTCTTTATTCTCCGTCCTGCAGCTCCTCCTTTCTTCCTGAATGCTTTCATCAGCTGGGAAGAATGGTGATCCAGCTGCTGCATGAATCTAGATATCAAGGGGACAGTAGTGATCCGAGTAAACTCTGCTTCCACCTACAAACATTTAACAAAGACAGAATACAAAAACAAATGTTTTGTGATTCATAGCAACACAATATAGGTAATAAAAACAAAAATATAATAATCCAATTTATGCAAAGTTGTCAATTTCTCATTATTTATTTACACATTTAATTTAAATAATTTTCACTTTAGGGTGAACATTCCTTTTAATGTTATCCCTTCACAGCCGTACAGAATACTGAAATGTATTATCAACACAGTATATGACTGACCTCCCGCTCAGAGAAGAGAGCTGGCCACCTTCTCTTGAACTCGGCAATGAAAGGCTTGTCTTCGATCACTTCACGTCGCCTGTAAGCAAATGTCCGTTCCATTTTCTCCTTAACCACCTGTTGGTTGTTTATCTTCGTCACCTCTGACAAAAGTGCCAGCCTCTCCTCCTCCAGGTACTCTTTGGATAGTCCGGTTGGTAAGTCAGGATAGTAGTTCACCTCCGCTCGTCTAGGTTTCTTCACTTGGTTTGAAGATGTGCGTGGATCGCCTTCCTTACGCTTGAGGGAATTAACATTCAGCTCTGCACATCCAATGTTCCGCAGCATAGTACGGTAGTTAGACATTTTATATTTCAAACTTATCTTCCACCCATCGCAGCCAGTAACTGAACCACGCTCACTTAAACTAGGATGTTTCTTAACTAGTGCCTTAGCTACAGCATCAAATTCAGCATTGGAGGGATAAGCTTTATATTTCATGATCTCTGAGGCCAAACTTTCAAAAATCTCCGACCTCATCCTTGGACTCGGATTGAAGAGTGTGCCATCACTTTTAAATGCAGTATCTGCACGCTCGAGTTGGATATCTACATCATGGACAAACTTAGGTATAGGAAAAACGCCTGGCCATGGCTCGGCTCTTAGGGATGACGATGTCTCAGGAGATGACAGAATGTCAGTGTCCACTGTTGAAATGGAAGCGACCTCCTCAAGGCTGCCTTCTCCTGAAGAGAGGCTAGGGCTACTTATGAATAGAGGCATTGGGAGGTAAATCACTTTGACTGTAGACTTGTTTTGAATGTCGGAGGTGGATGTCAGGTTCAGGAATTCATCAAAATCAATGTCCAGGTATTGTAGTCTAAAGTCTCCTGACACCTCACATTGTCTTTTTATCTCATCTTTAAGTTCCTCGACAGAGTCTGGTATTCCCAAAGGCAGGGTTACCTTTGAGGAGTCATTGACTCCTAAGATGATGCGAAGAACTGAAGCCATATCTCATTCTGAAAAAAAGCAGAAGAAAATAATTAAAACAGTCATAGGTGATACCATTTCTATAAATGCACAGTATATCTTCATCAAGAGGAGGATCTGAATCAAAATCATAGGTTTGGTGTAAAGCAAGTGACCCTTAATCTGTCATACAAAGTAAAATTAAACCATGTAATTTGTTAAATGTCATGTTACTTAAGGTCTTAAAATAACTGCTGTTTCAAAAACTTATTTGAAAATACTCCAACATGTATTAAAATGTTTTTTTCTGCCCCAATTAATTGGCATGACTTAAAGTGTGTTGTAGTACCGTAGAAAATGCAAAGCATTTCTATTCATATTTCCATTATAATATACAAACAAACTTTGTCCGAAGATGTAAATGTTATGAAATATCATGTGGTGATAGGTAGCGGTTGTAGGACTGGACTATGGACTGAATCAGACAAAGTTATTTTCACAACACATTTTTAACAGAATCACTTTGTCTGAATCAGTTAATATCTCCTCAAAATCCAAACTATCCGCTGAAAAAAAAATCCAGTGTTAAGATCCAAGGTTCAAATATTCAAAATAACGATCAAGAATAATTACCATATACGTGTATGTATCGTTTGAGGCTGACCATTCGGCAAGTTCCACACTTGTAGTCAACCAAGGGATAGTTGTCAGTCAGTTCGTTCAACTCAGCCACAACAATCTCGCTTGCTGAAGATGACTGGAGCTCAAATGCTCTATAATGCTCTCTGTACCATGAAGCAAATTTTCTGCATATGAAGATCAATGAGTTTTCAAATGTGCACATTTGAAGTATCTCTGCAAATTCAGGCAGTCCACCTACTGATCCATGCACAATAACCATCCCATTTCTGTATTCAATACCATGGCTTGAGACACACTGTGCTAATGTAACTGTTACAAGATCAGGGAATTTTTGTTTTAGGCAAAGAGATACATCCTCTCTCATAACATCCAATGGAATTGTCGAGACATTTGTCACCTCAAAGGCTGATTTCTGGTAACTCCTTGTGTTCATGTGATAACCAATCATTAGCTGGTGCTTATTTGCCAAAGACAGTGTAATGTTCTTGAAACACTTTGTGTGTCGGACAACCTGTTTAAAATAACTGTGCTTGGCCTCAAAGCGCATTGTCCAAAACATCACAATGGGGCCAAACAACTTTATCATTTCAGGATAATGCTCAAGAAAGTGATGTTTGGGCCGGAGTCTCTGATCTGGAAAGACTTCTTCATATCTCTGTCTGTGCTCTGAGATTTTATACTCTAAATATGCAACAGACTCCTTAGAGTGGGCAGGTGCGACAACTAGCTCGACAATATCTTTCAAATCTAGAATCACTTTCCAGGCTGGCTCATCTTCAGGGATCAAATGACCAATGATAAATGGTAATAACCTTAACAAACACCAATTTTCGTGCGCGTTGCCACCAATTGTTTTACGACATGCAAAACTGAGTGGCACCAAGTGAGGGCGGTTTTTTTTGTCACCCCACTTGTATTGAAAGTTTTTAATGCGATTATTAAGGTCGGAGAGTGTAAGCAACTTCTTGGAAATTAGTTTACCAAAACACAATGCAAGCTCAATTGGTACAATGCCCTCAAAAAGGTCATGGACAACATCAGGGGGATATCCTGAAGTCACACAGAAGTGGGTAAGTCTCTCTGTAAAAATACAAGCTTTTTTAACACCAAAAAAGCTACCTTCGTTTGTAAGCGCAGTATTTATATGGAGTTGATGAAGCTCTTTGTTTCGGGGGGTAAATGCACCTGATTTGACTTCTGTCACCTGAATTTCGTCCCGGTGGGCCGTGCAAAACCTACAACAATAATGGCCTGAGAAACTTTCCACGAAGCCAGCTATTCCATGTGCTGCGAGGTTGTCTGACACCACACACTGAAGTGTTCCCTTGACAAATGTACCTAGCTGTGAGACAAATACACCCTGCTGCTCCAGGGTAACCAGATCTTGCAGGAGTGGCTCAAATATTTTGCGATAGCCAAAGGTCTTTACGTCATCACTTTTGCATAACAGAGCCAAGTATATCGATGCCAAAGAGGAATGGCTACCAGGAGGCAAATTTCCCAAAATCCAATAAACAGCACACAATTTGTGTGTTTTACGCGAAGTACCGAGGGGATTGCAGACCTCAAAATCATCTACATATAAAAAGACTGAGATCCTCAATTCCTCTCCCGACAGAAAAGCATTATTCTTGAAGTACTGGCCATCTTCAAAAAATCTGAAATGCAGTTGGTCACTTACTATCTGTTGCTGTCTTCTATTTTCAATAACCTGGCTGAGCACTTCCTCTTTATTAAGTAGTTGCTGTAAAAGTGTTATCAAAGGAACATACTGAAAGCTTCTTTTAGACTTAGCATCAAGTATAAACTGAACTGGCTCAACAATATTAAAATGATCCTTGTAAAATTGTTTCCGCTTAAAAGCAGTGGCTAAAGGTCCTTCCTTTCCTAAAGCTTTTAACAGAGGGTTGGACGCAGAAAGCGAAGATCCCAATTCTTTGATGAGTACAGGGTCAACTTGTAAGTTGTTTTTATTAAAGAAGTCAATAAGAATGTTGTTAGACACAGGCAACTGGGCTGAACCCACCAAATACTGCAACTCGTTTAAAAGCTCATTGACTGCAGATGCTGCTACATGGAAACAGTTTTCCAACTTTAATAAGACAAATGCCAATTTCTGTTCTATAATTTTTGGCAAGTCCTCATAATTTGGGATCAGTGCACCATGTTCGAGTTCAGTATCATCATGTAACTCTTCGCTCACTGTCAAACATGTATCTCCTAAAGTAGAATTTTGTGAATCCGATGTGTCATTTCTCACAATACCAGCTTTAAAATCTTTTAGCGAGTATTTATTGTGCTTTCTGTTCTTGTGCGTTTGATATGTTCCATAAATATTTGTTGTAAAGGAACAGTTATCGAACATACAACATATGGTTTCATGTCTTTTTAGATGGCCATTAACATGACTTAAAAATGCTTTCAATGAGGCAATGTGGCTAAGTGAACAATGATGGCAGCTAAATGTCGTGCAATCTACCGATTTTTGAGACGTCTGATCAACATGTGATCTACATAGGTGGCTTCGCAGTGCATTCAAAGTTTTAAATTTGCATGGGCAATTCAAATATATGCATGGATAAGGGTGTCTGCGGCCAAAATGGCCATGTTTTAACCTGTAGTGCTTCAATAGCTGATATCTTGTACTTTCTTCTGCAGGACACTCTTTACACTTCCACATTCACGTACCTGGAGAAAGAAAAAAATAAAATAACTATTCCATACAGTACACATTCTATATATTTGTGGTTACTTCAAGGTGGAGTATACGTTTACGTAAAGGGGGAGCAGATTTGTTTTCAAAGCTACAAAGCCACATTTGATGCAACCCCATCACCTGATTGCATGTTATTCCTAATTTTACCAACCTTACCTATACAAAAAAATAAATAAAAATAGTTTGCTATATCATAAGGTTTTGTTATGAATGCTCCATCAGAATGAATAAGTGAAATGGACGTTTAAGTTAATCTTTAAAATAAAACAATTTATATTAGGGAATTCAATTTAAAAGTAAAATGTGATTCAGATTCACGCTGTATTATAATCTACTCACTGCTTATTAATTTGAATGCAAATTAATTGGTAAAATGTTTATTGTACTCACCACCGAGGTGCCACAAATACATGTAGACTGTCCAGCCTACAAGTTCAGAAATAAAAGGAAAAGTCCTGTAACAGAATTCACCAGAAGTGTTGTTAGAACGTAGATGGTAATACTAGAAAATATCTTGTAAATGCACACATCTAGTTTTATAGTTGAGATTATATTAAAACATGACAGCTTATTCAATATGAAAAAAACAGGGTGTGATACAGGTCTGTCCTTTAAAACTACTTTTTTTACAAACTGATAAGACAAACTAGTTTATTCACTCTGCTGTACTTAAATGCTCAGAGATCATAACACATTATTTGTTTCGTTAAAATAAATCATCCTCACCAAATATTCTGTATAAAACTAAAATCCATGAGCCAAAACAAAACTTAAAATCACAAATCATCACCTTTTCAATACTGCAGATAATTCTACATTTGATTTCCTGCATGTTCCATATAATGTACTCTTCACATTAATAGGCCTATAGCACTGTAGTTAGCTGTAACATTTCAATGCTGTTTGTGCTACTTCTTTACTCATTTGTATTACATTAGGTTTCTCTGTCTTTTAAGACAAACATTTAATGTTAAGCTAATATACACAATAGACTAACATGTACAGCCATTGGCTCAACCAACCACCATAAAAAGAATACCTAACAAGCTAGCGGACTTTTGCATGTCCCTTTGAACCCTTTAACCATCTCTCAATCTGTCCTACATCATGGTTTGTTACTCTCCCCCTTCATATAAAGGTGTGTAGCATATAATACATTGCTTAATGTTAAGCTAAGTCATAAAAATACCTTGAAAACATGTAAAGAAAAAAAGAGGAAAAATACGGGCGGCCATTTTGTCCCATTGGCTTTCAATGTAAACTCCTGGCTACGCTAATTAGCTGGAAAAACTAGGTTTCACTAAACATTGACCTTCAAACTTCCATTTGTACCATATAATTTAAACTCTTTGCAGTAGCAGACATCAGTGTAGTTATCTCTAGTCCTTGCACTGGTGTTCATGCTACAACTGTAGGCCAACTAATGTTTACAATATGTCTTTACCAAATGAGCTACTAGCTCAACCATGACATCAGAAATACATTGAAAGGTAGCTAACGTTAGCATCAAGCTAGCGGACTTTAGCCCGGCCATGTTATACCTTTAAACAAGTCTCAGTGTGTCCTATATCATGGTTGGTTACTCTTCCCTTTCATATAAAGATGTGGAGTGTATAATAAACTGGTCAAGTTGGAGCCAATTCATATAAATAGCTTGAAAACATGTTAAGAAAATAGGGAAAGATACGGGCGTCCATTTTGACCAATTGGCTTTCATTGTAAACCCTGTGACTAAGCAAATCAACTGGAAAAATAAGTTTCATCACCTTCAAACTTAACTTAATCATTGGTAGGCCTATATCTAAGCAAAAGTGTTCCCATATTAATGCATTTAAATGAGGCATTGTGCAATTAGGCTAGCTAACAAGCAACCACGTGTACAGATATTTCCAACTATTTTGCAATTGACATGAATTAAGACCGTCATTCTCACTTTCTCAGCATATGCGGGTATTCCAACATCACAAACTGCATTAAAAATGTAAACTTACTCTTACTTATATTTTTTCGGTGGTGCTTGCTGGGTTGCTGCCATGCGTCTGGGTCTGTAGTCAAGATGGCGACGATTGAATTTCTTGCTCCCGATGTCCACGTTCACGAGCATGCGCAATGCTGGCCTACGGCAACACATCTAGGACAATCGTTGTGTGTTCAGTCTTGATTGTGCGATTCACTCAAAACTGTTACTTTGTATTTACTCAACTGGCATTCTTTGGTTTTAAGAAGTCTTACATTTAAGTGAAACCAACTGAAGTGGGCTACGTTTTAAAAGCCAACACAGACATGTTAATTAAATTTGACATAAAAACATTAATTAAATTCAACAGCTCACTGAGTTCACTTTTTTGAGTGCACACACACACACACACACACACACACACACACACACACACACACACACACACAGGGCTTGAAGCCGGTTGAAAGTACTATTCCCCACTCTTGTCTTGCATCACCTCATTTAAATGAATTCATCACACTGAGGCTGACTGTGGCTGTCACCATAGCCACCGCTAGAGGGCGCTAGAACCACATTTTAATCTGCTGTCTGTAATGGGAAGTACATATTGGAAT